>JAJLRQ010000013.1:0-19828 GCA_030567115.1 Petasospora euphorbiae
AGCTTCCTACTATGTCTTCAACGATATCTTCCGTTTGAACTACGGTTCTTGAAGTTGCTGATGATTCCATGATAGGATTACAGTTCTGAATACCACCCTTCCTGTATTGTTAATGCTCTTGTAGATTTACCACTTCATGATTAACAGCACATATCTGATGATCAGTTCCCCATTCCGTTCGGCAGATGTCTGTGCCTTCGTTTAACATAGCCCGCGCGAACCCGTGTCCCAAAACACTCCACAGATCACCGAACGATTATCCACCGGCTACTTCCAACAGCCCAAACCCCCAGTGGAGAATCAATCTTAGTGAGATCATTACCTCGAACTTTAAACAATGAGCTCTTTACAGGACATTCTAGCCAAGAAGACCGAACAATCCGATTCTGAAGCGGGGTCTGACAGTGGCTTCGACGATGAGGAGCCAGTTCTGCCACCACACCCACCTGTACCACAGAGACCTTCTAAGCATGCTGAAGAACCATCATCAGCAAGCGAGACGACTCCTGCTATTCCAGAGCGTCCAGCTAAGAAGTCATCAGATGATGATGCTATAGAGGTTGAGGAAAAGGCTCAGTCAGCAATGCCTGTGATTCCAACAAGACCTCAAAGAACACAGGCAAGAGAGGTGGCCACTTCAGATGCCCCAGAAGCTTCTTTAACAGAGACCATAGATATCAATGCTGAGCCAATGCCAGTCATTCCCCAGCGTCCTCAAAAGAAGAGCGTTGGTGATCAACCAGAGCCAGTCGCAGTTGACGAGACGACTAGGAGCACCGCGGAGCCAACGGCAGCAGACGAGGAGAGCGAGATTGATGTTCCAGCTTAGGAAGTTGAAAATCCAGCAGACGGGGAAGAAAACAGCTCACCTCCAACACAGGATACTGAAGATACGGAATCAACAGCAACTGGAACAAATGATGCTTCCGTCGATACGAATAAGGATGCTGTTGACGAAGAGGAGCCAAGCGATGAGTCTAGTAAGGAGCCTGCTATTTCTGAGACACCAGCTATCCCACAGCGCCCATCAAAGACACCATCAGTTCCACAGAGACCAAAGAAGCATGTTGAAAGTGAAGAGCCGGTTTCTACTTCGAAATCTGAGATAGAAGTCAAGTATGAGAAAGATTTGAGTGACTACAAGGAGATGACCGCTGATGAGAGTTCGTCATCGGACAATTCGACGCCTATTATCCCAGAGCGCCCATCTGGAAAGCCACTCGTCCGTGCCCCAACGGAGGAGATCAGAAGTGAGGTACTAGAGATGTACAAGGAGAAGTCATCAACACCATTTGTGCCACAGCGTCCAGCTACTAGACCACTATCCCGCAGACCAACGTCAGAGGAGCCAAGTGACGACAGCAAGCCGAAGACGAAAGGTCCACCACCAGTTCCAAAGAAGCCATCTTCCAAGATTGCCGCCTTCCAGGAGATGTTGCGTAAGAACCAGGAACGTGAAGTTGCCGAGTTTGAGCGCCCTAAACCGGTGTTCAAGAAGAGAACGACCTTTGAGTCCACCAAATCTAATGAGTCCGAGCCTGAATCTACAACCGAGACTCAAGAAGTGCCAAAAGCCGGTATTTCCAAGAACGCATTCAAGCAGAATTTGAATGGACTGTTTGCTCTTCCTGGCATGGCCGGTGGAGCTATGCCTCCATCTGTCTAGAGAATGCTTCAACCGCAGCTACAGGACAGGGAAGATGGTGCTGAAGAGACAGAAGAGGAGAAAAGTGTCGACACGAGAAAGAGCAGAGCTAAGGGTCCAAGAGGCAAGAGATTGCCAAAGAGTGCAGCCACAACTGTTGAGGCTGAGGATAAGAGAGTCATCAAAGTGTTCAGTGTCTGGGGCTCAGGGTCATACATTGGTGACGTTGAGTTTGCCTTGATCAAGGCGCAAGAGCAGACCGTTGAAG
Source organism: Petasospora euphorbiae (assembly GCA_030567115.1). Lineage (NCBI taxonomy): Eukaryota > Fungi > Ascomycota > Saccharomycetes > Phaffomycetales > Wickerhamomycetaceae > Petasospora > Petasospora euphorbiae. The sequence goes on from JAJLRQ010000013.1 coordinate 1,914, forward strand.
TTCAGGATGAAAGTACAGTTCCATCTGAAAACCTCCAAACCAAGGAAGTCGAGAAGGAGGCAACTGAAGACCTCGAAACCAAGGAAGTCGAGAAGGAGGCAACTGATGAAGAAGAGGCCGAAGTGTTGGCAGTTGAGGAGGCCTCTGATGAAAAGGCAGAAGTGTTGGCAGTTGAGCAGGTTTCCAGCGCCGAGGAAGAAGAGGTCGCCGGCGAGGCAGCTGAGAATGTGGAGAATGTCGATGCCGCACCACCAAATCCAGCTGAGCTGGATGAACTCGTCACAGAGCCAACCGAAATCGACTCAGCTGCTGATGTGGAAGATCATGAGATTGCTGATCTTGGCACCGCAGCAGAGGAGACTCTTGAGGAGGCTGTGTCATCCCCAGAGACATTTGAACAGGACGACGGTGCGAAGGAAAGCACCTCCTGAACCCCTGAAACATTAACCATCACATTACATAGATACTCCTATACATTTCTACCCATTTCCTACACAGTCTAAGCACCCACGCTCGTATAATCTCACCGGGAACTGTCTCTCTCTCGTAACCATGCCAACCTCTCTGCGGGGCGTGTGCGGACCAGGCACCGGGGGGCACGTTGCTTTGGGCTGGGCTCGGGATCATTAGAGCAAAATAGGGGCATCAGCTCGTTCATTTGCGGCAGTTCTGAAAGATGCCCCGAGCAGAGCCTTGGCCTCCACTTCACCAGCCAATGGCTCCGAGGCTTTGTTTGTTTGCGTTTTGATCCCTGCAGCCAAACATACAAGAATATAGCCGATCTGTGTTGTTGTTTCGCACCGCCTCGGGATTTCGGTTTCAAGTGGCTCATCCAGATCACCGGGGGAAAAATTCCAGTCTTTCTTTCTCTGACCGCAACCTCTACTCACACTTGAGTAAGAAAGAGGAGAGTCAACAGGTGATCCAGCTAGAAGGGCGTATCCAGTAGTCTCAGAGAGCACACAAGCAACATACCCTTCTCTCCAGGTCCACTTCACTCGCTAACTACTTGGGCATATCTTTCACTCATTTGATCTGATACCCCCGCTACACGGACCAACCGCAACATGAAGTTCCTCTCTGCTGCCCTCGCCTCTGCCTCATTCGCAGCAGCAGCTCTCCCGCTCATTACCATCGAGGGTAATGCCTTCTGGAACTCCGAGACCAAGGAGCGTTTCTACATCCGTGGTGTTGACTACCAACCGCTACAGAATGGAACCACTATCGACAACCTCGCCGATGAGGAGACTTGTTCCCGAGACGTCGAGTACATGAAGGAGCTCGGTATCAACACCATCAGAGTCTACTCCATCGACAACGCTCAGGACCACTCTGCCTGTATGCAGTTGCTGGACGACGCTGGTATCTACTTGATCCTCGATGTTAACACTGCCGAGTCCTCCATCTCCCGTACGGAGCCTGCCTGCTCCTACAACGCTCGTTACCTCCAGCAGATCTTCGCCACCGTAGATGAGTTCGCAAACTACACAAATGTGCTCGGATTCTTCGCCGGTAACGAGGTTGTTAACGATATGGAGAACACCACCGCAGCTGCCACATACGTTAAGGCCGTTGTCAGAGATTTGAAGAAGTACATGAGAGCTCGTGACTACAGAGCTATCCCAGTCGGTTACTCCGCTGCGGATGTCACTGATAATGTCTACGAGACTGCTGAGTACTTCAACTGTGGCGATGATGAAGATGCCAGAATCGACATGTTCGGTGTCAATGACTACTCCTGGTGTGGATCCTCCTCGTTCACCACCTCTACTTACTCTCAGAAGGTTAAGAACTATGCTGACTATTCTATTCCTATCTTCTTCTCCGAGTACGGTTGTAACACCGTTGGTGACTCCCGTGAGTTCTCTGAGGTTGGCACCATCTACTCTGAGAAAATGTCTGGTGTCTTCTCCGGTGGTTTGGTTTACGAGTATTCCGAGGAGGCCAACAAATATGGTCTTGTCCAGATTAGCGACGATGGTAACGTCACCACTCTCCCAGACTTTGACAATCTTAAGGCCGAGTTGAACGCAACTGCCAACCCTGAAGGCGATGGTGGCTACAAAGCCAACGGTACCATCTCCGAATGTCCGGTTTATGAGAAGGGTGTTTGGGAAGCGGACACATCTCTCCCAGATATGCCATCTGCCGCATCTGCCTTCTTCACTAGCGGTGCTGGTGAGCCATTGGGTACTGATGCTGGTAACACACAGTGGGGTTGTTACGATGACGACGACGAGGATGATGAGGAGTCATCTTCCACTGAGGGAGCTTCCTCTTCATCTTCTGCTGAGCCATCCTCCTCTGCTGAAGCTACATCTGCCGACTCTTCATCTTCTAACACTGCATCCACCTCGGCTTCTTCATCCTCTAGCGGTGTTGCTGGCTCCCTCAGAGCACCAACCTTCTACAAGAGTGCATTCTCTGTTGATGCCTTGTTCGTCTCTGCTTTGATGGGTGTTGTTGCTTTGACCGCCTTGGCCATCTAAGAACCTTAACTTCATAAACTATACCAACTATATCCATGACTTATATGATCGACTTCCATGTAATTTGATAAAACATAGCGATGATTTATATAAATATACAATCGAGAAACACCCAAACATAAATCCCAAACCTGAAAAAAACACACAAAAACAAAACACTCCAGTTCAATAGATCAGTTGTACAACCGTCTATCTAATTCTCTCAATACATTAGCCACACTCTGAACTTCAACTTGCATCCCCCTCGTCGTCAGCTTACCAACCAATGTAGAGAAATCAACAGAGTGGAATCCCTTGTGTCGACTCAGAGTCTTGTAAGCGTCAGCACATGGGATATAGATACCCTTAGCATGGCCACCACCAGGGGTCTGATAGTCCATTGCGGTACCGGCGCGCTTGATCAATGAGTTCAACTCCTCATCAGGTGAGGTCATAGTCTTTGGCGAAGAAACTTTCGATGAATGTGTAGAGATTGGCGGTGACACAGGCGATGTCTTCTCATCATTCTTTACAGACACAGCTGCAGGAGCAGAGACAGGGGGTTGTGTTGGTGGAAGAACAGGCGCAGCAACAGGTGAGGCTGCTGCTGCAATTGATCCCCTTCTCGATGTCTTTTGTGACGTAATTCTTGAAGTATTTGCGGACAGGGAGAGCTTCTGTTTCTCTTCAACTTCACTCTTGGAGGCGATCGTGGTACAGAACAAAGTGGACATGGGATCCAGTTGACACTGTGTACATGTACCAGGGTTTCCAGTGCACCCAGCCTGCTTGGTGCTCCCGGAACTCATGGAAGGTTCTCTGCTATGAACACCTGAAGTAGTGTCAGCAGGTGTACCAGCTATTGATCTGTGGCGTTCTGAAATCTCCACAGTTGGTCCAGGGTGCAGCACCGGTAACTTGTTACCCGAGACTGAAGAGTTGCGAGAAATCGGCGGTAAAACGGACTCGCTTTGTCTCTTCTGCTGCTGATGATGATGCACCTGCTGAGCCTGTTGTTGTTGAACCTGTTGTGCCAGAGATTCTCTCTTGGAGTGGTTCTGCAACTCAGTGATGGCATTAGCAGCCTCCTTGGCTGCCTCACGGCAAACACAAGGCGAGTCATCTGAACAGAAACCACATTGCTCCATGGGCGACTCAAAGTCCTTGTCTGTACTTACCACGTCAAACACGGTGGAGAACTCCTTCGCTGGATCATCGTATGTCTGTGGTTCTTGCTTCAGCTTTTTGAACTTTGGCATTGGTTTCTTCACGCTCTTCGTTGTGGTCTTAGCAAACTGAGCAGTGAAGTCCACCTCCACGTCCTCTGTTTTCCTCTTCAACGAGACCGGTGCCATAGTCTGTAATGGCATGGCCTGAGGTGTAGACTGCTGGGATGGCTTTGGTGTCTTCTTGATACCAACCTGAGCACAGATACAGTCATCCTTGATACATACACCGCAATCAAAGTTGTCCTCCTCATCCTGAGAAGACACTGAAGTCTTAGCAGTAGAGTGCTCATGTGGAGATAATAGCGACGGCGAAACAGAAGACTGGAACTGCTGATTAGGAGAAGGCTGCTGTGGCTGCTGCTGCTGCTGTGATATGGAGTGCTGTCTCTGAGGGAAGCGGAAGTCCTGGTTGATCATGTGTCTTTGCGCAGGCTGTGGAGGGAGTTGGTGTTGGTGCTGGTGCTGGTGTGGGTGTGGGTGCGGATGTTGATGCTGCTGAGGCTGTTGCTGCAGCTGTACCAGAGGCTGTGGTTGAACTTGTGGAGATGGCTTGTAATAGTTGAGTGGACTTGGCGCCTGGTGTGTACCATTAGAGTAGACAGAGACAGCTGGTGGCGGCGATACATTTGAGCCTGGACCTCCAATGGTGTTCATGTTTGGCTGGAGCTGCTGTTGTTGCATGGATTGCTTGAATTGTGTATAGTCTTGCTTGATGTCATTCAGGGCATTCAAAAGGAACTTGTTCTCCATCTGTAGCTTGTTAACCATGTTCTTCCAATTCAGCTCTGCCACCTCACGCTCTTTCTCCACCTCACCGAGCTTCTGCTCCAGCTCGGACACTCTGGTAGCCCTCCGCTCCCTGAATGCCCGTTGAGCAGCCCGGTTCTGTGCCTTCCGTTTGGTTGCCGGCGTGTCAGCGGATGGTTTTCTTCCTGGCTTTGGTCTTGGAGGGAGCACCCATTCCTTAGATGTGACAATCTTCGTTACTGGGGCGGCCTGGAGTTGGGGCTTGGGGGCAAGGCCTGGCGTTCCCGCTGCACTCATAGGGCTTTGGGCGATGGGACTGTTGTTCATTTCGGACTGTGTTGTGCTTTTATTCGTGGTAAATGTATGCGCTAGGCTCGTTTCAAATCTCTGATGGTCTGTACGTGGGTCCTCCAGTTAAAATCGGGTGTGATTGGCTCGACTCCCCGGAGGCGGTTATTTGTCTTCAAAGTTGCGGTTTTTCGTCCGATAAATTGGTAGATGCCCTCAAATGGGGGTGTTTAAAAGTATGAGAGACACTGAAGAGCACCTAGAGGAGTATGTAGTTGGGTTTCTGTACTTTCACGGACTTTCTAGTGTCATCGGTGATGTCCTTTTCGCCCTGTTTTTTATCAATTCGATCAGCTCAAAAGTCGCGGGAATTTCAGCCCTGGCTAGCCACACTGGCCACTCCGGGCCCGGGTAGATTGCCACTGACAGGTCCCCGGAGACGGCTTTGACACCATTTCGAGTCGACTTTCGGCCAGAAGCTCTCGAATGTTGCTCTTGTCATTGAAGGTAAATATGAGACATTCACTTTGATGGGAAAAGCTTTGCTGTTCCGAAAATGTTGATCATATCACTGATAACCTTAATTCCGAAGGTCGGATTTCATGTTGCACATGACAGTATGCCCTCGGAAATATACATACTCTTTCATGTACTCATCACCACATCTTCCTCTTAAGTGCTTTTGGCAAAGCACGTCGTTCTATGCTTTAAAGAGCATCTATGAAGAAGGCTTTGGAATGTACACATGAGCCAGTGCGGGCGATCCTGATAAGGTCGCTGCACTAGTCCAGCAGAAGTAGAGCTCAAACAAGTACGAGAGACTCTCCGTAGTCGATTCAACAAACCATTGATAATACCCTTACCAAGCTAAAAAATCGTCTGAAGTCGAAGAAAGCCAAGGGGACCACTGCAAATGGCGGGCCAGGGAAAGGCAATGTGATTGATATCGAAAATCGATTCCCACGAAGCAACAGGTACCCCATGGTGGCCCCCACTGACTTCACATACGCCTACGACGAGGCTACGAACCCTTTAACTCTTAAAGGAACGCTGACAGCCACATCGTCAGTGTACACGCCGATCGAACTGCCCGACCAAGATCCTATACCATAGTTACAACACAAGCTTTCACGAGTACTATTCTCGCCAGGTGTGCACTATCTGCAGGACCCAAGAACACAAGTGTTCAATTTCAACCCGTACCTGAAGAACATCTCACCAGTTGAAGAATTTGACTTCAAGGCCATCACCACATTTGTTTCAGCTTCCAGAGATAAAGTCCTCTCATAGCTAGCAAAAAATCACGACCTAACATACTATGCCTCCACTTCATCGATGACTGGAGTTCTCTCCCACATGCATTACCTTCTGTCAAACTTTCGCCCAGCCTCTTTGAACGATCTTTCACATCACCATCAACAACAACTGGGAACGCCAACTCGAGGTGCCAAACTACCTGCCACAGTGATCATCCGCAAAGCTGATAATGGTTGTTACTCCATAGACTCAGATAAATCCACTGATCGTGAAATGGTGCTCTCGCTACTAGGACACTCGCTGGAAAGATTTCTCACCAAGACGCCTGAGGAGTTCTCATAGTATCTCAAATCTGAATCATCCAATAATATCGTGGAGTCTAACACATACCACTATGCAAAGATGGAAGGGTTTCTCATGAGATCATAGCTGGATTGCTATGACCCTCGCTTACCAGGGAACGGAACATTTGATTTGAAGACTCGAGCTGTGGCCGGGGTACGCCACGACATGGCTCGCGTGGAGCAAGTGAAGACGGGGTATCAAATTGTTCGTACACACGGTCTCTATGAGTCTTTCGAGAGGGAGATGTTGGATCTCGCCAAGAGTACAATGTTAAAGTATTCTTTGCAGGCCCGCATTGGTGGTATGGACGGTATTTTCATTGCGTATCATAACATTGTTAATATGTTCGGGTTCCAGTACCTGCCGCTAAGCAAAATTGATGAGATGTTGCACTCATTTGGAGGATCTAGTGCTAAGAAGATCACAGCAGGAAACTTGCGAAAGAACCCACAGTTGATACATCACACAGAGATATCACAACAACTTGCGGAGAGACATGCAATGGAAGAGTTCAAGATATCTGTTAAACTTTGGAACACGATACTGGATGAGATCAGACAATACCATTTGCCCAACGTATCCTTCAGGATGTCGTTCTAGGCGATACAAGTCTCTCCATACGAGACGAAATTGAGATGCGTTGCCACAAAGATCTCGGAGGAGGAGATTGAAACGGTCCAACAGTCCGGGCAGAGGTTGCAGGCTTTGATGTTCAAGGCTGTGCAGGATGAACACCAGGTCATTCTTCAAAATCATGTTAATTCCATCAGGAAGCTGAACGAGTCTCTGAGACATGAACCATTGGGATTTGACGTCTATGTAAGACACCAGTTCGACGGGAGGTTGTCTAACCAGCGTCATGCAACCAGTGAAAGCTTGGACTCCTAGTGGGAGGTGAACGTCAAAATGGTCAGATTGCCGAAGGAGGACGCTGCGGAGTTCTATACTAGTTGTCATAACATCAAGCTAGAGATGCTTGAGCATGGTTCTAGTGTTAAGGATGATGATGAAGTTGGTGCCTTCATCAAAGTTCTCCGGGCATTTGGCAAGAAGGGCGAGATGCTGAGGAAGACCGAGGACGTGGAGGCGCCAGTTGTCTGGAACGACGACTAAGCTATACTTGCATGCACATAAAATTCTATTCATGACTATTTACATTTATGACATTAGGCCATCTGCTGCATCTCGATAGCCTCAGGTGATGGTTTGTACAAATACTTGAAGTAGACGAACTGTCCAGCGATGTAGAAGTCCAAACTCATTTGGAACACAGCAAAAAAGAGGAAGATACCTGTGATGTTTTTGGCTCCAAACACGAGATAACTGATTTTTGTGAAATCACCACAGAGCCAACTCACCAATAGGATGAGCTTGAACCCCTCCACGGATTTCAGATTGTTGAGCAACAAGATCTGTGGTAGTGGTAGTAGCGACTCGACGAACAGGCCGATCGACCCGAGCATATCGCCAAACTGGGTGTATGAGTTCAACAGGGCAGTGAGGGCGCCTATGACCAATACAAAACGTATTAGGAACTTCCAATAGTACTTCTCGGAGTTCCATTGCCAGAAGTGGCCAATGCGGCGGTAGTTGGGATCGAAGAATCGTACGAAATGGACGAAGAGAAGAATGAGCACATCGCCAAGAAGACCCAAACACGAAGAGATATCAGTCTTGGGTGATTGTGTGAAGTCATTCCACACTGATTTCAAGTTATCTGCGAGCGGTGTTCCAGCTTGCAAGAGTTGAACGTCATAATTTGCAGGTCTGTATGCGAGTGACACCTTAAGCAAGATGCTCTGGATGAAGATCATCACGCAGCTCTGGCGTAACAGCGCCGGCTCATACGGGATGATAAAGTAGTATGCGATTCTAAGGATGCTTGCCACCATCATCGTGGCGCAGATGTCCATGGAGAACCCCTTCGATGTCTGCGTGCGGTAGATGCTCAGCACGGTGGTTCCATAGGAGAAGAGCGGTGTGAATGTGATGAAGTTGGCAGCGAGCAGCTGCATTGTCAGCCACTCGGGCAGATAAAACTGGTTGATCGTATCCACGTAGTCACCGTAGCTGCTAATCGTCATGTCGTGTTTGGGCACAGAATTTGCTACTGGACGCGGTCGTTGGTGGTGTCGTATATAAGAAGTGACAGGCTTGGTGTTTTGTTTTTTCCCTGATTGTTTACGTTTCTCAACTGGTGGGAGAACGGACTCCCTTCTGCGCACGCGACACCCGCATCAGCTAAGCCTTGGAGGAGAGCCTGGCATCTACGCAATTGTGTGGAGCCTTGCTGATTTGATTTGATATTTGGCACGTTTGGTCTCTGACTGTAACTGGCATGCAGCCATCCAGCGAACAATGCTTCCAGTTCACTTACCTGCTCGTGCAGAGGGGGGACGTGCTGGGTCGACTAAGGGGGAGCACCTCTGCTGCGAACCCCCGCTCAAGACCGAGCTCACTGTTTTCAGTACCACGTAGCCTACTTAAACTTCAATTCCTTGTGCGAGATTCCTTATACCTGCCTTTGAAAGCTGATTCAGCAAGTACCGAACACTGATTGCCCGACATCGGTGTAGCTGTCGTGCCATAGGCACAGTCCTATACCGGCGTACTCATCACTCCATGAGTCCATAGAACTGAACCTTTCGACACGGCTCTAGCTTCATCTTGATCATGTTATATATGAATAAGCATCATGTGCGTAGGTAGAATCGCGCTTGCAAGACGGTCTCCCCCTGGGACATCAGATGTCAAATTATGGCGTTGATTGTGGTTAGTGACACTTTGACTAGCCTTCACCAGGTTCTGTGCTAAAAACTTCCACATCATTCATAGGAGTTCATCTTTACTGAAATATTGGACCGGAATGAAATCGCAGAAGCTACAACAGATGAGAACGCTTACAGGTGCACTTCAAACGCTTTAAAGATCAATGTTGTCTCTTTGAGAGTGTTTTGCAAATATACACAGTTAATTTCTCACAAGCAGCCTGGGAACATTCAAATGCTGCAAGATCAGTTTGGTAGTAGGCCAGAGAACTGTGGTGTAGCATTTCACCAAGAGCAGCTCAGAGCTGACGCTCAGCGTCCTCCGTCTTCTTCTTCTGCTCTAAGACATCCATCTCAAACACAGTCTCACTCTTAGATTCAGCAGATGAAACTGACTGGTACTGCTGTTGCGAAACGTTGGACTTGGATCCCTTGGCTGAGCCGTAACTGTAGAGGAAGGCACCAAAGAACACAAGAGATGCACCAAGCGAACCAGTAGTGCTCAATCTGTTGTCGAACAGGTACATCGACAGCAACAAACTGGTGAACTTTCTTAATAATAAAACGACACTAACGGTCAGGGCAGTGGTGTTACCAGCAAGCATATTTGCACCTCTCACACAGAAGAACTGGGTCAACACGTTAAGCATCAAGTAAGCAATCTGCTTTGGGATCTGAATACCAATAACGTTAAAGTATTCAGGATAATTCCACAACGACATGAACTCAGTGAAGATGCGCTTACCCATGAATAAGAAAATTGGAAGACCAAACAGATGAGAGTAGAAGACATTCTCTTGCCAGTGTTTACCGTATCTTCTATACGTCTCCTCGTTGTAAAGACCCATGAAGGCCATCAAGATGGCAGCGAACAACAGCACTCCAATTCCGATTAGAAACAGAAGGTCGTCGCCAATGACTTCCAATGCGGACTCACTTGCGTCCTCCAGAACTTCATCTCTCTTCGCAAACATCTCCTTGTCCTTGTAAAGCGTGGTGATAACTGCACCAACAGTAAGCAGGACGGCACTGAGAACCTGGATGAGATTGTACTTCTTCTTGGCGAACAGGTAGCCCACAATCATAACAACAGCAGTTCCTGAACTTCTGAAGATGATGTGGATTGGGATGGAGATCTTAAAGATGAAAACAGCGTTGTTCAGCACTGAGATGAGGAAGAACATAATGATTGTGAGGGACCATCTCTTGAGTGGCACTTGATTCTCCTTGATGTAGAATGGAGGCCTTGTGCGATCGAAGAAGTGGATATAGCCTTCCAATGCGATGAAGAGGAACTGGAAGAAGGTCACCACGTTACCAGATTCTGGGTTGTGGGTGATAATCTTCTCCAAAGTAAACACGTTGGAGCAGCATCCTCCAAAGATGAGTCCAAGAACAGTGAGCCACTCTTTGATGGCCACCTAAGACAGAGCTGAAACGACTGACGAAGCCATGATACAGTTCTTGGATTATAGCAAGACAGCTGGGGACAAAAACGCCTGATAGTGGAGTGAGGATTGGGTGACTGTTTCAAGATCTGTGCTGTCTTTTGGAAGGACGCAAATGATTGTCGGGATCGCTGACGCGCAACAGGCCGCGGGCCAATTTCCAGACTGAGCAGGATTCGCGGTCGTGTGAGTACGCCGAGCCCGTGTCTTTCGAGCCCTTGTCTCCCTTAATTAGACCTTGTTCTGCAATATACAAATCTCACCTTTAGATCTCGGCATTCGATTTATTTTATACCTGCTGATAAATAAGCAGCCATACAAAGACGGGACTCAGTCGTATTTTGCGGCTGGGTTACCGAGAATCCCCAAATTATCACGCTTCTGAGTTCTGCGGAATACCCTAGGCCCCTTCTTAAACAAACCAGCGATAGCCACCAGAACGAAGAGATAAACCCAGATACTCTATTGATGCAGGGCCTCCATGAATTTTAGCGACGATGGGTATGGAGAGTGTCTCATTCTCTTTTGCAGCTTACCCTGGTCAACCCCATTAGCTATACTGATGGCATCACCAAGTGCAGAGAAATGCTCATTAGTAGAGAGTAATTGCCCATCAGCACCTTTTTCATAGTATACAGCGTGCGCTCTATCCACGATAAGAACATCGCCGTTACTGAACTCACGCTCATGCACATCAATACCCATTCGGTGCAATAGATCCAGATTAGTCTTGATATTCAAGTAACCAAAGACAACATCTGGGAACTTCTCATGCTGGATCTCCTGGCTCATGGCACGGGCAATCTCCCTAGACTCTGCATTACGCTCAGTAAGTTTTGACACTTCAGCATCTTTGAGCTTTCTTTTCTCCATGATTCTCTCAAAGGCCACTTGGCCCTTGTGTTCGTGGTAAGCGTGAACGCCGCTAATGAATGTGTTTTGATGAGCAACAGCTGACTTTGTATCTTCCTCATCAACAAGTAAAACAACCAGTTTCTGGGATGTGTCGCCACTCTTCATAAACTTATTGTAATTGTTTGAGTTAATGGCCTTGTAAGTTGGAGCACCAGCCACTTCATTCAGCCAGTCAATCACCTTGTACTGGTCCCTGATTTCATTTGGACCAAAGCTCTGATAAATTTTCGTAATGAGCGTACTGTCATGGATTGCAATAAGGGTAGGGAATGTGGTCATGGTCTCGATAGTGTTTCTTTGAAGATTGAACTCTGCCTGATTTTCTTTGCCCTTATTCATCTGATTGAAGAGATTCTGATGTTGTAAGTCCACAATGGAAAGCATAGACTTGGTATCATTACACTTGTAAAGGTGCGTGTTAGGTAGTTTGGACAGCGGTTCAATGAGGTATGGTAAGATTTCCAAGTCCTCATTCATTGTAGTCTCAGGATCATAGACATACACAAAATTCCACTCAGATGATTTGACCAAGGAATCAGGGGCACGGAAAGATGAGATTGCCAGATGTTCCATCATAATCTCAGCCGGTGTAATGTCTGGCGCAGTTGCAATCTGAGTAACACGCTTGGCAAATTCAATAATATCCTTGTGAGTTAAATCATAGATAGACTGATCGTAGTTAATGACTTTGGCGACATTGCTATTAGGTAAGATAAGTGCAACACTTGCTTTCTTCATGTTCAGACCCAGCTTGTTACAGATCTGCTTGTTGCTGAGGCAGTTGAAGTGGCCAACGTCAATGCCCGCCGAGACAACGTGGTTTGATACAATTGCCCACGTTCTTTGGAAATTGATACAGTCATCAACACTGTTAGCAGTGCTGAACTTATCGTTGGAATAGACGTCAAGATCTTCAAGATCAGTGCTTGGCCAGAAAGAAATCAGCTGTGGTTTCTTCTGCTTTTCCCCAAGTAACTTTACCATGGTATCAGTGGTGATGAGCTTCGACTTTGAAGCCACTTTGAAGTCAGGATCTGCCATTTCGATGGCAGTCTCTCTCATGAACGTCTCCAGCGAGCTCTACTCTCTCTTATATCCCTTGGGATAGTCCTTTATGAAACCCCCGGGTCCGTATAACTTCAAAGATGGATATGCTCTGATCTTCTCTTGATTACACAGGTCTCCACTCGCTACACAGTCAACCTGTGCCATCTCAATTCCCAGCGCCGAGCCTTCCTCATGAAAGGACTCCCATGTCTTCTCCCATTTTGGAGCAAATGTCTTACAATGGGAACAATACGGACTGAAGAATTCCACCAGATGAAGGCCGTGTTGTAACCTCGTGTTAAAGTTCTCCAAGGTCAACGGCTCTGGGAACTGTTCCGTATCGCCAGTTTGATCTGCTTGCGCAAGAGTTGATGCGGAAGCAACCAGTGTAATAAATATGCTCGAGATCAACATCTCTATTGGTGTATATCAAAATTTCGAGTGAAAAGACCTCAATGATTATCTACTCCAGGAAAATCCACTAAACTACAATCAAACTGATTGCGAAGCTGTCAATCGCGTGGCATTTCCAAGTCCTCAGTAAGGGCCACACCACACTGCTCAGAGCTCAGTGTCGTACAGCCATATACTGTGGTGTACGGATGTCAAAACATACCGAGGCCTTGCGGGTTACCTTCGTGCACACCTCGGGCTAATTATACGGAGCGGTCGGTCAATACCCGGCGGCCGCGGGCAGTTCAGACGTTTTGTCCTGGATTGTATGCGCGAAATGTGAGGAGGGCGCGGGACGACTTTCGTAAAGTAGTATTGCATATGATAGTGCGTCATATTGAGTTTGAGGGTCGGGGCTCAGTACGCTTCGTGCACCTGTGAAGGCTGAATACAAACCCTTTTAAGCGTAACAGAGACATGATGATCGCAACGGTCTTCAGAGGAAGAGTGCGTGCACCAACGCCACAGTGTTAGACATCATCGAGCCGTGAATGCGTCGATGTGCCGGGTAAAGTTTCTGTGAGAATAGCGAGAGTTTTGTCAGGTAACTGTAATTCAACAGCATCTCGCCCACAGCCGACATGAGTCCATATCATGGTCGTTTCAGCATATCGTACTAGCTCACTAATAAGGAATTGTTTCTCTAAACCATAAAGATTCCGATTTTTTTTGTTGATCACCATTGAACAATGAACGATTTGATATCTGCCAAATAATGAGCAGACGTTCTAATCAGACCTCGGCATAATCTCAAGTAGACCTAGTTTTGAAATGTATTGTTCACATCCAATATACCCGAAGCTAGGGAGTTAAATGCAATACGATGAAACAACCGTAAAGCGATGTCCGCTGGAACAGCAGCATCAGCTGGTGGTCACACTTAGATTTTGTGTCGCAAGGAAAAGAAGCTGAAGTTAACCCAAGGTACTTGAACATCATTAGGATTACATTTCATCACAATGAGCTTCTCGTAGGTTCCAAAAATGTTCCCGCTTAACGCCGGAGGACCCCAAGGATATTTGTCGCATGTGCTGGAGCGGGTGTTCATATCCACAGCCAGATCACAGGAGATGTGCACCTGTGACGAGACCGTCACGCCTCAAGCACAACAGTTGCCTCAGACACTCTAGGACTAGATCAAACGATTGTGAGATAACTTGATAAACTGTAAAACAGTTAAGAACCATAATGCGCGGTGCTCTTTTCCTATCTTGTTGAATATACTTAGGCCACCTCGCCGGTTAGCACGACGCACTGCTTTCACCCTGTTAATTAAGCACACTCCCCACATAATAAGCCTTCCAGGAAGAGAGAGAGCCCACCAAAAAGGCTCTTGTCGTTACAATGTTGTCACTTGTCACACCTTTGAGTTCTTACCCGGATCTAGCTGCTGAGTAATTACCAAACATTCCGGCTTATTTCCACTCGTAACTCCTTGCGAACGTTACGTGCGGGTATGCTATTGGCAGCCTGGTCAGTTGACATTCGACCAATCCGAAAGAGATAGCATTATCCATTTTGCTCTTAGTAGACTTCAGGTTATTTCGTACAGAGTTAGTCCATCAAGTCAGTCTAGTATGACTTAAGCCTAAACTTGATGCTCAAAGGAGCATATTGCAGCAGAGGCAAATGAGAGGCTCTCAGGTGACTGACTATCAGGATCAACAGCGCAGGGGAAGAAACGCCAACCGTCTGAACGGCATCCATATGGAAAATGTACGTGATAAAACAATATAGAGCCTAACAATCTCACGCACGATCAAGAAGCAAACCTCTCATCAAATGCTGCTTACCCCTAGTTGAGCTCACCCCTCTGTCCAGCGCTGCTCACCGGCGGTCTAGTCCCCCCAGTGGGTGTGCTGTGTGGCGTCGTAGCTGGAGCAACGAAGAACACCTTTGCATCGCCATACATCCGAACGCGTCTACATCTGCGTGAGCCGCCAGTGCCCCCGGGATTATACAAACCCACTCTTCGTAATAGCAGCACCTAGGCACCTCCCGGCATGGTCATTTGATAATCTCTACTCAGCTTGGTGTGGGTCCGATTAAATTTTATCTCTACATTGTCTTAGGCGTCATTGAGTATGTGTCCTGGCAAACGCCCGGGAACGCACGACAAACGCATGTATTGTCGCACAGTTTGCTTGCTGTGCTCGCGTTTGGCCACGCACGTCACCCCGATTGTCACTTTCGCAGGGGAGAGCACCATCGATCATCGTCGAATAATTGGAAGGTTGACCCAGCATTTGTTGGCTCCAGCGTAGCTTCCAGTCAGGAACGCGACTACAAATCTCTTTTACTAGCTAAGGAATTCTCAGGGGTGTGATCAGTACCCAGTCAGAGAGCTCACTGGTTGCTATCAACTACCAGAAAACAGTGTCACACCTCCGCATTCTCTAAAGAGGGCAATTTAGTGCTAGGCATCGGTTTTGCATCACTCGAACTCTGTGCCCTTGCAACGGACACGTCGATTGCTGATATTCGTCTGCCCCACTGCCCATCACTGCTGACCGCCATTGACTTGCGGGCTCCACTACCCGGTGTTGATACTCGATAAAGTAATCGGCAACGTTTGTCGATCATTGCACAATTGACTCTGATTGTTTGGCCTTTCGTACCTGCTCTTACCTACTCACACTCAGTCACATACTTCACTAAAGGTATTCAGCTATAGAATACGAAACTTTCTCAGGAGAACTATCCCTAAGCGTTTAAGGTTTCTTTGTTGGTGGTCCACTCAATTACGCCATACATTTCATTTCGACGTACGAAAGTATGGCTGTTCCAAACCACATTTACCCAACCTTTACAGGTTATGTGGGCTCCACTAAAGATGCTCTGCTCGTACTGCAAGGGGTTTTGGATGGTAAGCTCCAGGCAGTCCCACGACGTCCCCATGAAAGAGAAAGGTCAGAACTTATCTCGAGTGGGAGCGCTTTTGTCTTTATACAAGAGACATCAGGAATCCGTCGATGGACAGATGGTATTCCATGGTCTCCTTCACGTATATTGGGCAGATTTCTTGTTTACAGAGAGTTAGACAAGAGTACTCTGACCTCGAAGGAGGCGAGAGGAAGAGGGGTTCCTGAGAAAAATAGGAAGAAACGCAAAAGTCATGACGACGGTATCCAGCAATCCAGCTCACTTGACTTGGCTTCTGTCTCGATACGACAAACATTACCCCATATTTATACTGAGGGGAGTTCACACAGTGAACCCACTGGAGTTGGGTATGGTAGAGTTCACTTTAAGGCAACCGCAGCTCAACTTGCAGCTTTGGATCCTATTCAGCACGCACCTCCGACAACTTCCGCAGGTACACGACAGCCCACAAACCCACTTCCCACATCATATGTGTTCAAGGAGTATGGACTTATTAAGAAGACAATGTCACTGACAGTCAGAAAACATGATGTAAAGACACAACAACCAACAACAGAGACGCTTCATCTAGTGTCTTACTACGCAGCTGAGGATGTTCTTGCCGGGAAGTTACACCGCCCAACGGAGGATCCATTATTGAAAGATTTACCTCTGAGCAAGGAATTACTGACTGCTGTGAGGGAAACATCCTTAGGAAATAAGACCATGGTGGAAGATGGTGAATGTTACTTGGTTGATGCCCCATTGGGGACAGGCGCAAAGCAAAAGTATGTCCACAGCGACGCAGGTGCCTCGACAATATCCACCAGTCCAACTATGGACATGCAGATTGGAAGCACCGAATCAACCTTCCATTTGTCGGAAGGCAGGAATAATGAGTTGGGTTCCGCTGCTGATGTGGCCACGTAGCCATACTCATTCATTCAGCCAACGCTCTACGGATCTTCCGCTATGATACAGCCGGAGGCTGGTGGAGAAGCCACATCTCCACAAAGCCGACAAGAGTACGACTCTGTATCACAACTGGGCTTACATCTACCGCCATCTTCAATGAACCCACCATCTTCACACCAGATGGGGCAAATGAACCACACTGGCTCAATATCATCTGAGGCAAGGTCTTCTATGTCAACAAATTCTGCGGGCCTGTCTTTGATCCCGGAAGCGAATTTGGCTTACGCAAACCACAATTATTTAACACAAGTGCCACAACATGAACCACAGCATTATACAGCACACTCACCAACATATATGAATATTCATGCTCAACAAATGTTCACAAATGGTCCAACGCCGGGTTTCATGCCGGCTGGGGTGCAGCCCACATCGGCCATCAGTTCTCCTACCAAGGTACACACAGACTTGGCATTTGAGTCATTGACAATGGGTCTAGGGAATAGTGTACCATCTATTCAACAAGAAGCAGAGTCATTTGGGGCGCTGTCTACATCCTCAGCTTCATATGCACCTCCTAGCTACAGTAACACTACTCCGCGCATGGCTTCAGGTCCCGGTATCCTCAATGATGCAAACAACAATGGCATGGTGAATACGAATGCTAATTCGGTGGGTCATCTGAACTTACCAACTGGCTAGAGCCATTTTGTTCTCAACTCGAGCGCAACTGGTGGCCCAAATTTCTTTGGAGAGATGACGGTTCCATCACATCCTTTCGTAACACAGCAGCAACATTTTCAGCAACGACATCAGCACCATCAACACCAGCAACAACCACAACAACAATTCCCACCACCAGAACCACCAACTTCCTTATCATCTCAGCAGCAACATCCATAGCAAGGGCCGAACCCGCAGTACGAACTACCTGAACAGCACTTCTATGGTGAGATACCATTCCCTGAGGGCATTGGTATGCATGAGGAGGTGGAACCAAGAGGAGCTGCATTACACATGGGTGCCAAAAGCTCTAGCCGCAAATGATGAACTCCTACCGTTTAATTCAAGACTTAATACGAAAAATTGATCTCATGGCCCTATTGTGGATCAATGTGTTCAATCGGTCCGGAGACTAAGTGGGGGAGCTGCAAGTACCTAGTGTGCATCGTT
>JAJLRQ010000013.1:19928-129466 GCA_030567115.1 Petasospora euphorbiae
CATTTTGTTCTCAACTCGAGCGCAACTGGTGGCCCAAATTTCTTTGGAGAGATGACGGTTCCATCACATCCTTTCGTAACACAGCAGCAACATTTTCAGCAACGACATCAGCATCATCAAAACCAGCAACAACCACAACAACAATTCCCACCACCAGAACCACCAACTTCCTTATCATCTCAGCAGCAACACCCACAGCAAGGGCCGAACCCGCAGTACGAACTACCTGAACAGCACTTCTATGGTGAGATACCATTCCCTGAGGGCATTGGTATGCATGAGGAGGTGGAACCAAGAGGAGCTGCGTTACACATGGGGGCCAAAAGCTCTAGCCGCAAATGATGAACTCCTACCCTTTAATTCAAGACTTAATACGAAAAATTGATCTCATGGCCCTATTGTGGATCAATGTGTTCAATCGGTCCGGAGACTAAGTGGGGGAGCTGCAAGTACCTAGTGTGCATCGTTCGTCATCGAGCTCATCACACATTCAACCACGATGAGTTCAGTAAATTTGAGATTTACAATATATCCATCTCAACGGAAATAGCGTAGTAAAGAGGAGACGGTGTGTAGATTCGTCACAGAGGTCTCCGCTTCTATGACAGGCAAGCGTGGCATGTGTGTTACGGAGCCCCGCTCTGAGCACCCGGCAGCCACTGCGGTCTCCGAAGGCGTGCAGACCGATCTCGGCTTTTGGCAGGCCCAGTGAGTGAAGATCGAGTGTGTGGAGGGAAATTAGTTCTAGTTAATAGAGCATTTATACACCATAGAGAGTTGTGACACCCCTATTCGCTAATGGAACGTCTTAACTACCAAAGTTTGAGGTTCAGCGAAGTTCCCCAGATTTGTACGTCCGTGCAGTCATGGAGGGGCACATGCGGAGTCGGGCTCAGCTCCCATTCAGCCAATGATGGGTGAGGGATTGGACTTTCATGGGCCGTTGTGAGGCGAAGGGGATGATGAGAGCCATTGGAAATACCCCAGAAAGTGTTACTGTGTACAATGTAGTAAAAACACCATAGAGAACTGCACATGTTTCACCAGTGGCCCATTTACAGCTTGTCGTGTGAAGAGATCCGGGAGGGGCAATGTCCAAAGCGTCGGAGGAAACAGCCGCTCTCCGGATGTAACTTGGAGAATCAGCTGTACATGCCAACGCGAACTACTGGACTTAGGAAAAACACCCACTCCTCAGACTCCTTCCAGCAACAACCCATAATTCCTTACAGGACTTTGCTCTGTTCAGTTTCGTCGCCCCGCACACGCTGGAAGTGTCATACTCACCACACCGCAGAGCTCAGAGAAGAAAACACCGGCTCCACAATCGCGAAACTGGAGGAAACACCGAAAATTTAGAGTCTCTCAAATCGCTAAACACCGGTCATCAGCGAGTCTCAAAATCAGTCTTCAACAAACGCACTGGGACCGATTGGCGTCATCTGGAAGTCAGTTATACACAAATCTTCAAACCAAGTCATTTCATTGTTGCTTCTCCTCAATCTGCGCTCAGCTTCTGTCATCTCAGATCTCCCCATCGTCATCAGAACAGCTTTGATCTCAAGCTCCCCGGAGACATCGACATACAAAAACCGCCAGCGAACCCTTCATAGCCGACTTCTCCAGAGTATCACAATCAACACACCAAAATGAAGGAAACACCGTCAATTACTCAGCTGCCAACTACAATCACCGAAATCAACTCGTCAACTGAAGTCATCACAACAGTCACCAAGCCGCAATTATCAGATACACAAGTCGTTGCTCTCAGTGGAGCACTCGCTGGGTTCCTCGCAGGAGTAGCGGTGTGCCCATTGGATGTTGCGAAAACACGGCTCCAGGCTCAAGGTGCTACATCTTCGAGCGCTGTGAACAAGTACAGTGGAATAGCAGGCACACTGTCAACAATATTTAAGGATGAAGGTGTTAGAGGCTTATATCGAGGATTGGTACCGATCATCATGGGGTACTTCCCGACGTGGATGATATACTTCTCGGTGTATGAGAAGGCGAAAAAGGTGTACCCATCCATTCTGCTTGACAGGACCGGTATCGACTCAGAGTTCATCACACATTCCATGTCTGCATTCACAGCCGGTGCTGTGAGCACTACCGTGACCAACCCCATCTGGGTTGTCAAGACGAGATTAATGCTCCAAACAGGAAATGGTACATCTACAATTCAGATGTCCAGCAAAAACAACTATTACAACGGCACACTAGATGCTTTCCGCAAGATGTACGTCAATGAAGGTTTCAAAGTGTTCTACTCCGGTCTCGTGCCTTCATTGTTTGGACTCTTCCACGTTGCCATCCACTTCCCTGTTTATGAAAAGCTCAAACACGTCTTCAAGTGTAACCAGGAATACCAGGACAAATCATCCAAGCTGCTACGACTCATCTCTGCATCTGCTCTCTCCAAGATGTGTGCATCAACTTTGACATATCCACATGAGATCTTGAGAACGAGGATGCAGATCAGATCCATCAACACGCATAACAATGCTAACTCGCATACCCTACTAAAAACGATCGGTGATATCTATAAGAAGGAAGGCCCATTTGGGTTCTACTCCGGGTTCACTACAAACTTGGCTAGAACCGTCCCAGCCAGTGCCATCACATTGGTGAGTTTTGAGTACATCTCGCGGTACTTGGCGAAGGCAGTGCAATGAGACGAACACTCAATTCATACAGATAACTATTATTACATATTCAGCATTTAGCCGTCAAGTTACAAGCGTAGGTATTAAACCTGACAAGTTGAAAACATCAACCTACCCTCGGATATACCTGTTTCGGTAAATCAAGCTCGGATAGGGCGTGCTGACTAATCGAGTTATTCTGGGCCGAGTCAGCGCTCTGACGCATCCGAGGCAACGTGCTTTGGAACATCGAAGAAGCTTCCCACTCAGCAAGTGTTGAAAAGAAGATGGAGGCGGCGATACACTTAACAATCCCCTACAAATCATATATTCACTATGAAGGCTTACTGGATGGATGACGATGAAACCGATTACCAGCTGGACCATGACTCAGGCGTCGAAGTGACGCCGGAGGAGCTCTCAAAGATTGGTGTCTCCACTTACATACTCGACTCCATCGACAAAGTTGATGCCTTGGCCAAGGAGAGAGGATACAAGAACAGAGATGAGATCGTGATATCCCCAACGTCGTTTGGCACACCGGAAGCACTTCAAGAGAAACTGGACATGTTCTACAAGACACACATCCATGAGGATGAGGAAATCAGATACATTGTTGACGGTGAGGGTTACTTCGACCTCCTATCAGAGTTCAGCCAGAAGTGGATCAGAGTGAAAGTGCAGAAGCATGATCTCTTGATCGTCCCAGCTGGAATCTACCACAGATTCACTATCACAAAGAGCAACTACATCAGAGCTGCTAGATTGTTCCAAGATGAGCCGAAATGGACACCTTTGAACTTCCCAGTCGAGGGGAACAACTACAGACAACAGTACTTGAGCTCTATTGGTGTTCAGTGACAAGTCACGGGTATAGCTCATTATGATATTCGGTATAATTTTGGTTGATTGTGTAGAAGTGTGTGTGAGGGCTGGATGAACAATCGACAGCCACTGGTACAGCGTTGTCTGTGATCTCTTTCTCAAACTGGCTGCTGGTAGTTGCAGTTCAACTTAAAACAGGACCTGCAAGCTGGCATCAATGCCAGATTAATTATAAGTTGTTTCCTACGAGTAAAATCTGCCGCACCTGCTCTACCATCACTTACAGAGAGTATAGATTGGCGGTAAATAGCAACATCGTCGCGTAGCCTCGGCGAATGCTCACTTTTCTTCACAGACGCGCTCTATGAACTATCTCAAATCCACAAACATGGGTTGAATTTGACTCAAAATCTCGTACTTTCGTCCTCTTCTGTGACATTTGAATGGTTAGTGATGAGTAGTAACAGCTGGCATCAGCAAAATGGACCGCAATAGCCATATGGGCAGCAACCCCAGTAGCAGATGAGCTACTACGCTCCACCTCTTCCAGCGCAGCCTCCACAACAGCAATTCCATCAACCACCACTAATCAACGGTGTCCAGCAAACTCAGTTCACACCCTACTGGAATCAACAATGGAATGTAATCCAGCCACCACCGCGCCAACAGGCACCGCTCATCCCTATGCCACATCGTGTGGTGACAGATCCAAACAGCCCACAGTACAACTCACCATTGAAGAAAATGAGGCTACAGAAGGAACCAGCTTCGCCGTACAACCTGAAAGAACAGGCATTATACAGTCTGGCTAACAGATTTTACAATCATGCTCAGTCTCAAAGGGGCAATATTGTAAGCGCTCACAACTTGAAAGAATACTTCACATTAGTGAAGCTCGCTGTCGTCTCCTTATAGCAAATCCTTGCCATGAAGTAGCAGGCCACCCTGACTGTCAGAATCAATGCCAATCTGTTCATTGCTCGAATACTTTCATAGGAGGCAATGGAAGAACTCCCAGACACCTACCTTGATGATGCTATCTTGTTGTGTGGTTCATCAATGGAGCACAGGCTGCTACGTCACCAAGCGGAGGTGGCGCTCATTCAATCCATGATGGAACAAGGACGTCATAAATAGGCATTGAAAGCCATCCAATCCACCACATTTCACGAATCCTTGATCATGAAGTATTTGAAGTTTGCCGCTCAGAAACTGCGGGATCCATTACAAGCACACACCACTCTCGTCAAAGTGATTCAGTCAGCAGTGAACCTTCCATTGGAAACACTACAAACGCTACAACTCTTGGAGGTTGCCCACTGTTTGGAGTTTGGGCTCATATCATCATCAAAACTCGAAGACATTCCTGCTGCCTCATCTGATAACACTAAATTGCTCTATCACCTTCTCAGTGTGCTTCAGGAAATACAACAAAGGAATACTATAAAGTTACCATCAGACAAACTCACAGCTTCACTGAAAATTGTCAATGAGCTTATTATGCAGAGACGAAATGACCAAAATTCAGTTGCACAAGACCTTGTGTTCCCGCTGGATGGGCAACAGGTTAGTTTTCAGCTCCTCCTCCCCGATCCTATGGAGTTATACATCTCCTTTTTCATCATCTTTGCAGTGTCAGGGCTCAACACCACCTATGAGAAGCGCAAATCAGCTAAAGTATTATAGGTGGCGTCACAAGAGGTACAGAATGCTCTTGCAACTGCACAATCCATCAAGTCTGGAGTGAAGCACTATGCAAAATTACAAGCAAAGTTACACGAGCTTGAATGTCTCGCCGCCTTTTACACATTCATCGAAGCTACAATAGCCTAGGACCTCGATGACCCAATGACCCCAGGCTTAGCAAAAAGCTTTCATGGGAAAATCACAGATCCGCTTCTATCAAGGTACTTCTTTGCGCTGTGGGAGCACAAGCAGGGCCACTTGTCCAAAGCCATGATGAGTTATTTCAGTGTGCTGCAACTGATGGAGAAGGGCCAAAGTATTTGGAGGTACAACGATCTCTACTTGATTTCTTCATTGAATTTCTCTATCATCATTGATTCACAGCTTGTGCACTACTCAAGGTTACAAAACACATCAAAAGTCACGGAGTTGATGGGGTGGAAGACTCAGATAATGGACCGATTTGAGAAAGTTTATAGAGCCCAAGGAACATCACTACCGTCCAAGTATCTCTTCAACGTGACAGCGCAAATGCTGAACCTGCTGTACAACACCAGGAATCTATCCATTTTCTAGATAAGCAAAGAAGTTGACGCTATTCTTGTTGATCAATCACAATTGAAGCAGTTCCCAATGTTGTTATCAATGCTCCTATACATCAAGTCTTCCACTCTGAACAATAACTCGGATCAGAAGCAGAAATCCTCACAGTCCGCATTTAATCTGGCCAAGATGGGCCATTCTCCACTTTTGAGGTACGTAACAGGTTTGCTGAATCTGCAGAATGCAACGCTGGCTCGTAATGAGCAACAGATGGAAATTCAGAGGCAAAAGCTAAGCAAGATTGAAAAGCAGATTGATCCTAGGTTGGCCAAAATGTTTGATCCATGAGTATATATGCTACATCTGACCCAGCTAGTTACAGAAAATTAATCTATTCTTGAACATGTAAATACCATGCAGACGATGGGACGTAATGGGAAATCATTTTGACTTGTTAGAGTTGACTTTCTTCATACTCAAAGCTCTGGTAATTGCTGCAGATTTTTGACTCGAAGCACTGTCCTTCACATGTCCTCTGTCATCTAACGAAACAGTACCAGCACTCTCAAACAAGTTGACGCTTCCAACGAGCAATCCCAAAGTGTCCAGCACCTGTTGTGGATCATTTAAATGAGCGGTGGCGAGAGTCTGCTTAGAAGCTGGTCCAACCTTCACAGGGTAGATACCATAGCTGTTGAACTCTTCATTCTTCTTAGCATTACCATCTGCCTCCCAAGTGGCCTCGATGCTCAGCAATTGCTTGAACATGTCTTCATCGGTGGCATCATCACCAATGCACATCACGAAATCTGGCAACTCGTCGTGTTTGTGCTTGAGAGCTTCAACGTCAACACCATCCTGTGGTGCGCCATGTCTAGTCAGCACTAACCTCTTGACAATCTCTCCCTTGTTCACAAATCTTGGACGAACCTCAACATTGGCCTTGCCGCTCATAACTTCGACATCATATTGCTTTCCTACTGTCTCCTTCAACTCAGTCATGAGCTTGGAAGATTGGAACTCACCCAACTCTGGGTCAGCTCTTCTATAATGCCAAGTGAGAGCCACTTTCTTCTTCTCGATGTTTGAACCTGGTGTCTTTGAGGTGTATCTGGCAAAGATCTCCTTCACTTTAATCTGCCATGACATGTCAAACTTAGAAGCGAGATTGACCCATTGTCCTTTGATGTCTTTCATAAAGCAGCCATGTTCAGCAGAGAGACCGAGTTGAGGGTTGTGTCCAAGCCATTTCTCGAGGAAAACCTGGTCACGACCACTGATAATCCAGATCTGGTTCTTTGGGTCCGCTGAAAGTTTGTTCAGAATATCCAAGAGTCTGGCAGATGGGATAGCTGCAGCTGGATCGTTCACGATTGGGGTCAAAGTACCGTCATAATCGAATAAGAAAAGTCTTCTTTCAGACTTCAAGTAGTGGTTCAGGAGTTTAGGACGGTTCAAAGCTGGTGTCAGCTTCTTGTTTGTTCCATCCTCTAAGTTGTCAAGCAAATCCTTAAGATATGTGGATGCCCACTTTTGCACTGGCTCAACACTCTGGATCAGCTTGGACTCGAAATGAGTCTTTTGTTCGTCTGAAAGCTGGAGCGAGTCATACATCGCCTTAGAAACAGCAACACAGTCCCATGGATTGACGATCACTGCATCCTTCAAGACACTGGCAGTTCCACTGAACTCTGAAAGAATGAGTGGTGAGTGTGTGAACTTTTGAGCAATAACATACTCCAAGGCTGTGGTATTCATGCCGTCTCTAACAGATGTGATCAATCCCAAATCTGCAGATCTAAGAAGGGCATAGTACTCGTCCTTATCAATTCTCATCTGGTAGTGTTGGACTGGAACAGAATTGAGCGAGCCGTATTTACCATTGATGTGGGAGATCAGTTCAGATACCTGATGTTCCACTTTTGCGGAGTGAAGATAGTTTGGAGATGAAACCTGGATGAGTGTTACCTTGTCTCTCCACTCAGGGTACATCTCTAAAAATGTTTCGAATGCCTGTAATTTCTGCACAACACCCCTTACGGTATCGAGACGATCTCTGCCCACAATGATCTTCTTGCCTCTATGCATATCCTTGAATGACTGCACTTTGTCGTCGATGGTACCTGTGAACATATCATGCTCCAATCTATCAACATCAATACCGATTGGCAGGGAATCGATGTGAATTGTTGTTCCGTACATGGTGATCGACTCTGGTGTGGTTTCGGAACCCAGCAGTCTCTTACACGAACTAAGGAAGTGTCTTGCAAACGAGAAGTTCTGGAACGAGATCTTGTTAGCACCAAGCATACCATCGAGCAGCTGCTGTCTCTTTGGAAGAGCCCTGAAGTACTCTGAAGATGGGAAAGGACAGTGCATGAAGAATCCCACAATGGCGTTTGGCAACTGCATTCTAATCAGCTGAGGGAGCAACATGAGATAGTAGTCGTGAATCCAAATGATATCACCCTCTTTGTACTGTTCCACAATCTTAGCAGCATACGCCTCGTTGAAACGGACGTAGTCGTACCACCACTGTGACTCTTCTGAGCCATCGGATGGGGTACCCATGATGTAATGAAACGCTGGCCAGATGACATTTTCAGCGTATTTTCTCCATCTATGCTGATCTCTTCTCAAGAGCCAGATTGGATGGACGTTTGCGCTGTTGTGTTTCTTCTCCAGGAGGTTTTCAATGCCCTTTTTGTCCTCATCGTCAAGGTAGTATGCCTCATCAGTAGGGGACACAGACTTGTCTCTGATGGTGAGCTCTCCGGTCCATGCGATGAGGTGGTTCTCCCACTCTGACTGAGTATCGAGGTAGTGGAATGCAGAGAGAAGAGCAGAGTTTCCTGGTAGGTTTTGAATGTCCTTGAGTTGTGGGGTTAGTACTTATCATCTACGGTGGCTGAGAGAGCATAACTTGACAGGTGTCAAAAGGCAGTGGGAAGCAGTCATCTGACGGTCCACAGAGGCCCATGGGCCCCCCAATGGAGCATGAACGTATTGAGACACTTATCACACCACCACCAGTGAAGCAGAATATACTCACCCATTCAGAGTCGGCAGACTCCTTGTAGATTTGGTATGGGATGTTGGTGAAGGCGTTGAGAATGCGCCCGCTCAGCTTCTTGTCCGGGTAGTCGGCTGGCTTGACGAAGTCCTCGAACTTGAACTGCGGGTACTGGAACGGGTCGTTTGTCATTACTGTGTTCAGTGCTTTAACAGTGGTCCAATTGAATGGTTGTGGCAATCTATGAACGACCTAAGAAAGAGAAACTGACAAAATATCCACTCGGTAGACGTGGGCTGAGGACTCGTAGCAACTGGAACAACCGGTTTATCGCCCACACTCCGGTTTCGCGACTCCGCTGACTCCTCGTGACAGGGCCATTATTGTTCCGGGGATCTTCCGTGCGTTGTTCTACGTCATTCTTCCGAAGTTCTATTGGCTCTCTTGCTTGTTCATGTACACGGTTGTTCTATGGATACTCAAAAGAACGGGAATGTGGCGGGCACAGTCTCATCAAGGTCCTGTGGTTCCTCGTCCAGCACTCTCACTCGCTTACCGGCAAAGATGTACTCGTCCGGGGAAGTCCGGCTTCTTTTGGCGTGAGGTTCTCTGGTGTGCAACTGTGACAGTCTGACGATATCAATTGCCTCGGGCTGTGTTGGGTAAAGCTCCTCGAGCTCATCTTCAATCTCTTGGACTTCAAATGATGTGTCGGCCACTAGAGACGCAACGCGCAAATTCTCGTCCACCGGCGACACCTCTCTGTCTGGAGTGCTCTCATGCTGCAACCTGTTCTCTCCTTCTGATTCTGAGCCAGAGCTAGCGGGAATCTCCCTTGTATCACTCTTTGAATCAACTGATGAGGCCGTGTTCTCATCATTGTCCACCACAGTTGGTTCTCGATCCATGTTTTTTGATTCCACAGCCATCCCCGCATTATCCCCATCCGTTCTATGTTGCACTCCAGACTCTTGATTTGACTCGAAATCGAGATGCGGAATTGCCTCAGTTACCACTTCGTTGATAGTACTTGAGACCATCTCTTTTGAGGGTGAGCGGCCATCGTCTTGCCCTCCTTCGTGTAGCTCATCAGTGTTGCTCTCTTGTGACTCCAATTCCTGCATCTGAGAGGATAATAACTCTCTGGCATTCTGTATATCCTTGCATGGGGATGATGGTATGACATTCGTCTCGGCAGTTTCTGCGTCCAACTGCTCCATCTCATCACTATCGTAATCAGAAGCCAAGTCATTCTCATCCAGAGTGAACTCTTTGGTGTCCTCGTTCTGTGTATTGTCAATATCTTGCATCCCATCCTAGAGATCAACTAACCCCTTAGAGGTCACTATAAAGCCCACAACCCTCGGTACAATGCCCTTGGCCTATAGGACCTTTCTAATTGCCGGTGAATGCTTGATATTAACGAACGTAGCTGTCTGCTTCATTGCCACTGAACTCCAATCTTTGTATAGAACAAGCCGAGCCCTGAAGTAGGAGCTCCACGAGGAGTGTTCACCCAGTGCAGACACCAAAATCTACTGATTGATACGTTTGGAGTGTGGCTTTGATTGTGATGAGAGCGTGTCGTGGGCTGATGATGATGAATGGGGATGTCCCATAGGCGTGGATGAGACTGTTGGCTGAGGCGGTGGTGGCATCGAAGATATCTCGACAAATGCCATCGACATGGTATCCAGCGGGTTAAAGATAACACATGATGACTTACTCTTGCTGCAGAAGAAGTTCAAAAGCTTCACAAACCCTAGTATGGTTCTGTTTCTGCGTGTCTCTGTAGATTCCTTGGGCTTGGTGATCATATCGTCCAACTCGCCCATCGATCGGTTGAGGGCAAGTGCAAAGTCATCAATCATCACGAGGCCATAGTCGGGTTCCACTTGTGAGAGGTACATGAAAAGTGCGGCGATTGTGGTGATTCTGTGCATAGTGATATCAGCTGTTGCTAGATCCAGCGTCGGGTCGAGTTGTTGGAGTACCACAGTGGGTACCTTCTGCATCATCGTAATCCAAAGCACACGTTTCTGCTGCCTTAGTGCATTAATGCACAACTGTGATGCCAGAAGAGGCTTCCCGGAGTTGTTTAGGCCGGATACCTCGTAGAGTTGGCCTGGTACAAGTCCGCCATGGAGTGAGAGATCCAGCGAGGGTACAGATGTAGGGATGGCTTGGAGAGGCCGTTGTGATAAAAGTTGGGACAGAGGCTATGATTCTGTCCTATGCTGTGACATACGTCGGGGATTATGAATATGGATAGTTTAATGAGCTGCGTAGTTGGTCTGTCTTTGGGCAAAACTATTCTTGTTTACCTGCTTCGTGGACTGAATTTTCGTGTCGCCATGGTAGGCTCACGCGACGCGTAAATTACCACGCATCGATACATAAAAGCAGAAAAACTACAATAGAGCATCGTTTGGGTGTCATTAAGCATTGCGTAGCAGTTGTTTTCGAACATAGTAGTAGCCCGGCTCATAGGAAGTAGTCGGTGGCGGGTTTCTTTGACGGAAGCGTCGCCCCATCCTGTAAGACGGCTTCGAAGATCTTGTACTCTCTCTCCAAATCATCATCAATTGCGAGAACAGCGGCGACATTTCCGCAACGGTAGCAATAATTAGGAGCTGACCAGACTGTCACGAGTCCGCCATCAAACATCTCCTTATAGCCCTCCATCACCAGCTGGTGTGCTCTAGCAATAAGCGATACGTCATTCTTGTGTAGAAATTGCTCCACCTCATTCTTTCCAAACAGGAAGCCAGCGCCACGCGGTGAAATACCCCAACCGGTAACGTCATCCGGATCCGACCACAATAAATCGCACATTGCACCTTCGTGTGGTACCTCCTGCTTCCTGTCAATGAGTCTGATTTGGTTCACTTGGTCAACATCCGGAGAGAGTCCTCCATGAACACAGAACACGCCTCCAGGGCCTCCAACGAGCGCCGCTAGGGCCAGGTAGTCAAACACCTCACAGCAGTATCTCCACACGTTTGCACTCCCGTACTTCCTTACACACTCGTCGTAGAACCCGTACACCGTTGTGATCTGCCTTGACTCGTGATTCCCTCTGATAAGCGTCACCCTGTCTGGGTACCTCACTTTCATACACAGCAGAAGAAGGAAAGACTCCAGCGAGTAGAACCCTCGATCAACGAAATCACCCAAGAACAGATATCGCGTACTGGGACACTCGCCTCCAGCTTTGAATAGTGTGAGCAAGTCGTGTAGTTGTCCATGGATGTCACCACACACCGTGACGGGTGTGTCAACCACCTGGACGTTGGCCTCCTTCATCAGCAGCTCTTGCGCCTGGCAACAGATGTCATACACGTCCTTTTCCGGAATGGTTTTGCACTCCTTGAGCATTTCAATTGCTCTATCTAGGTCAATCATCTTGGAGTCCGGTCTGAAAGTTCAGTCGTGTGGCTCTTTACCGAAGAAGCTCGGATGTTTGATGAGTTTGGCACCGCTTTTGCCTTTTCGTCATCGGGCGCGCCACCGCCTTGAGCCTCTTGTTGTAGTAGCTCAACAGTCAGTATCAAGCTTGAGAAACTTACAATTAACGGTCACGACGGTGAGTATTGTCACGTTTAGATGAGGCCTGTAATTGGAGCTTGGAGAATAAGGTGTCTTGATGATGATGATGTTGTTTACCAATTACACTTCGGTGGGCTCTGTGAAATGCAAGTCTCGATGGCTTTGTAACTAGAATAAGCCAGTGGAGCTTCTACATCATATACACCAGTTCACTCTGTGATTGACAAGCTTTTTCATGGTTATTAAATAACGGCTTCTCCATATTCAGACCCGCTGAAGGTTATACGAGGAGTTTGGTAACGGCTAATGCTTGGAGTGTTGTGCAACATTATTGTCATCTCAATGAAAACCACATTTATGCCCCGCTTAAATGCCTTTAAAATTGCACATTGGTGCTCACTCAATTGTGTGAGTATTACCCATTCACGTGCTGTGGTGAGTTATAGCTCTGTACCTTCCCATGTTCATCTTACGCACAGGATCTTTGAGACGTAGTGAAGCGTCTGTCCTTGCCCTGCCCCAGAAGATCTGGATAATACCACACCAGCTCCTAGTTAAGTATAAGCACGGACTTTAAAGCTGAGTAGGGAAGATGATAGATATGCAAGCTGGATTTTGAACTCACCATAGTACAAACGATAGAGCCCGGTCTCACGTATGCGTTGAGTATCCAGTACACAATAAGTAGCGAACTCCCAGCCATATCGCAATCGCTGGAGAAGCATATCCTTTACCACTCAGATCTGGTCAATGTTGACTGTTATGAGTACCACAGGCTAGCCGGTTTCTACGTGCAAAAAGAAGGCACAGTATGTTCTATTTGTCACTAACATGAACCGAAGAAATATACGATGTGTCTTACTGAAGGATCATAGTCGTGTTTCATTGAATTGTATGATGTGTAAGTATTTACAAGAGATTTCACTGGCCCTTCTTTCTGCTAGAGAACAAACTTTGTGGTAATGGAATGGCCTTGGCAACAATGTAAGAGTTATGCTGGTTGGACAAACCAGCAAAGGCACAGTACCAGGCCAAGAAGGCACAGATCACACCGGTAACACCACCAGCTCTGGTGCATGCCACACTCTGTCCAAGCTTACCAGCAGCCAAGAGAATGAATGTGAGCGTCAAGTCAAAGAATGTGAGGAAGAACATTAACGTGGACTTCATTGTGAGGAGGGTCAATCCAGCAGTGAAAATGGCCCATCCTAGAAGGAAGAATCCAACGGCATTCTCCAATTCGAGAGGGTCCTCATAGGCGGAGATAATGCCGAAGGAGTCGACGTATATAGCACCAAATGACAACCAGAATCCACCGTATGACGACAATGCTGTACCACCAAAGGCGTTACCAATGGCCAATTCCCACATACCAGCCAATGTTTGGATCATACCACCGTAGAAGAAGGCAAGACCAACCACAATGTTAGGGGTAGCGACTGAACGGGCCTGCACATTGATCAGTGAGAGGACGAAGGTTGTGAGGGCAAATGCAGAAAGACCTAGTGGGGCCGGGTTACCAAACTTGTAAGCTGGACGTTCTGAGTAGCCTGGGTTCAGGTTACCACCAAAAGCCCTTACTAAATCATCTTTCAAAAACTTTTTGTCGTCCAAGTGGATGTACTCATTGTCTGTACCAGACGTTGTGATGGAGTAGACGAGCTCATTTACTGGTACCTTAGAGTTCATAGGCACAGGATGGTTTCTCTGGAAGTACTCATCCATATGATCTAGCTGGTCTGACTCATCTGAGAGGTGTGATATTTGAGCTTCGAGGTCAAGTTGCTCGTACCCCCTTGTTGATCCGGCTCTGGATCTCGAGCTCGCTCTGGACATAGACATTGTGGAGTGTGGCTGAGTTTATGTGTGTGTGAAAGATGGGTATGGGTTTAATGCTTGAGTTGTGTTGCAGTCTTATGTGAATACTAGATGCACCGGAAGGTTTTTAGGTTGATCTCGAACGTTAGTACTATGTCTGTGGAAGACACCCGTAAATTTGTCCTACGTGGTGTGGATCTTCCCACTTCTATATATCTTCAACGGCAGGTTTTTGACTCTTCCGCCGAGGCACGCGGTTGGGCAAATTTTGATGCACACATATACATGCGCCGAACCTGGGGGACGGTTTGTAGGGGTGGCAGACACAGAAAAACCCGCAATCACTGTTTGAACAAAGATATGGTAAAGGAGTGGCTGAAACTTCGAGCACGTAAAAAAGTCGTTAATACGTACCTGGAGTGGGACAAGCAGAACGTGTGTGGCTGTATGGTGGAAGGCATTCCGGTTACGACTAGTTTTGTGGCCTACAAATCAATAGAATCCTGGTGAATGAGTGTGGATCAACAGTGTGTTCCCCGGATAAGCCATGCCGGGCTAGCCCTCAGCCTCCTGGGGTGTTCTGCCCAGTTGCGCCCAAGCACCCAAGAAAGGTTTATAGGATTCCGACCATGTGACGCCCCCCTGGGTGTCTGGACCAACCAGAGACTAGAGCCTCTCCAAATCGGACTTATGATGATTTGCCGAAGGTGAGAGAGATACCATAGATCTGGAAGCTATCCGGTATACCTGAGCGATTTATGTATGGCGATCTCTACCAGTATAATTGTGGTGAGTCGATGAGGGCTTCGACAGTGTGGTGTGGCTGAGAACACACAGACGTGCCCCAGATCCCTGAGACATCTGAGAGGGTCCCATGGTGTTGGGGTACCCTTTACCATACAAATACAATCTATACAATACACTACTTACCCCGAACTGGGACCAAGGGAGTCACATAGAGGGGTCCCGAGTTCGGCAACCCTCATGCACTAGGCGGGATATCCTACAGCCTTCGAAGTACGCCTTCGCAGGGAGAACACCACTGGAGGCCGTTGATCGCACCCTACGCGACAACAAAGAAACGGGAAGCGGCTGAAACAAAATTTCTCCGACAGCCGCACGACCGGCTGTTTGTGGCGAACTCCGCAGACAGGAATGTTCAGCCATTCGACTGGGGAACGTGAGCAACGGTGTTGCGGTTGTGTATCTGATTGGGGTTGAGGTCCAAGCTGTTTAACGGCTGTGTATAGTCCATGGTTATGCCTATGCTGTTATCTCAGCCTAGCATTCGAGTCAACTATGCCTGCATACGTACATCGGATGATCTTAAAGCCGAGCATCTATGGACACCCTCTTCCCGACCCTCCGCCCAGAAAGCTTGGAGCAGCACCGAGCTCCTACAGCGGCATCATGGGCTGTTCAGTAATCACACGGCCACCGGGTTGGACGCTTCAAAGCGGTGGGCCAGGCGGAGGAAAAAGAAATTCTGAACAGAGGAGCTTTGGTGGTGCTATCCTGTTGAGGATGCCGATCCCTTACTAGTGCACTAGCGATCCTCATACGTTAAGGCTTTTGGAACATGGAGCTGGTGCGAGTATAGAGCTGTCATTAAGTCATGTGACAACGCACGGTTATATAGATGTAGTACGCCAGTGTTCATCCAAACTGCAAACACATCAGAATCTAGTGAAGTCTTGCGCTAGATAGACGTCAAGAGAAGCGAACCCGGAAGATTTCCTCATATCTAGTGCTTACAAAATTGACTGTCATCCTAAAGGATTTCCTCCCCAACGATTTCCTCCCCACATCACAACAAGTTCGGTTTCGAATATAACCTTCCCTCTTGTATCGAGAAGTCGCCTTGTTGCCTCTACCTGGCTGACCTCTGAGCTCGTCCATCGAGCGAGTTCGCGACTCGCAGAAAAGTCGAGCATAGAATGAATTCGCGACTCGCAGAGGCATAGATCAAGTTCGCGAAAAAATCCCATTTAGCAAATATGGACAACTGCCCAATCAGGCAAACTCAAAACACTCAAGCTAGTTGAAGGGCTGAAGTTCAACTACGTTTGCAAGAAAAAGAGGTAGATGGTGTAACCAGCAACTGCTTGATGGACACGTTGCAAACACCCTAAAAAAATAACTCATCCTCAGTGCCATCACTCTTACATATTTCAGAAAGCGCCTATCAAGCCAAGAATCACATTAGCAAGTTTTCCTTCAGACACCGCCCACTACAGAAAAAACGGTGTTCAAAACAAGACGCAACTTGTCCAGTAAACTCATCCCATCGGCACAGGAAACTGTGAGACGCCTTCATATAATCGAATATCACCATGGATCTACTGACACCACCCTCTTCTCAGTCGTACGTCAAGCATGAGGAAGACCCAGATACAAGTGTGGAGCTGCTCAGCCATGACGTCCTCGGAGAAGACCTGAAGTACACAGAAACAGAGCTGACTATCACACCACAGTCATCGCAAGAAACCACTACATCAAGCATATCATCGACGAGGCCAAAGCAGAAAAGAAAGCCAAGACTAACATACAGACCGCCAAATGGTACTGTTGTGAACATCGGTTCATATGACCACAGTGTTTGTATCTCGGAACAGGACAATGACATCGACAACGAAGACGTATCCTTCCTACACTACGCTATGAAGTACTCCAAGAGAATGACAGTGGTCACTGGTGCAGGCATCTCAGTTGCCTCTGGTATTCCCGACTTCAGATCCTCCAACGGTCTCTTCCAGGGGCTCAAGTCTTCCACATCAGCGGGGTCTAACGGTAAAGCGCTATTTGACTCGTCAGTTTACAGCGATGGAGAGTCCACATCAATGTTCCACGCCATGATCAACAAACTCTATGAGATGACACAAGATTCCAAACCCACAGATTTCCACAAGCTAATTGATACCATTTCTGGCGAGGGTCGTCTCCTCCGCTACTACACACAAAATATTGACTGTCTCGAAATGGAGCTACCAAACCTCCAAACCACAGTACCCATCAAATCACATCCCCCTTACCCACCGATGATACAACTTCACGGAACCATCAAGCATATGTATTGTGCCAAATGTCGCTGGTCCTCTGAGTTGGTCCCATCAATGTTCCAAGGTAACGAAGCACCTGCTTGTCCTGAGTGTATTGAATTGGACGAAATTAGAAGCATGGCTGGAAAAAGATCACAGGGTATTGGCTGTCTTAGACCAAGAATTGTGTTGTACAACGAGTTTCATCCAGATGGTGAGCACATCGGTAAGGTGTCCCATTCAGACTTGAGATCGAAACCCGATTGTTTAGTCATCGCTGGCACTTCATTGAAGATCCCTGGAGTTCGCAGATTAGTCAAGGAGTTGGCTAAGGCAGTACATGCCGCTAATGGATGTGTTATTTGGATCAATAGAGATGAACCCTCAATGAGTGTTGTTGATTACATCGAGTACATTGACTTGATTGTCACTGGAGATTGTCAGGATGTCCCATTGATCGTGGAGAACTACGATAACTATCTGAAAACCAAAAAGAGGACTAGGAAGTCGAGATCAAAGGTTTCTATGTGCTCTGATAAGGTGGTAAAGCTTGAGCACACAACTCCAAAGAAGACAAAGCAGGCCAATCAGAAGAAGAACGGCGATGTTTTGATCCAGTCGAGACTTGAAGAGCTAGTAAAGAAACTCAACGAGACCAAGTGATATTCAAATTCAAAAAAATGGTTTCACATTTGTCGATATAAGAATTTCATCTGTAGATCTCAATAGCATTTCCTGGGTGTAAATCAAACAACTAATCGGGTGGCGTATTTTGGAAGAGGTGACAGGAAAGATGACCGGGACGACCATGATAGGCTCGAGGCTACAGCATTCAAGATATGTGTCTAAGAACCCATGAAACATCTTTCATCTGCGAACCAGATCACCTATAATGTATAAATGAATGACAATGATTTTATTGTTAGTTGTAACCACTCATTCCTCTTCCAGTTCCACTTCATCGTTAGGCTCCTTTGGTTCCTGTGATTCGGCCCATTGTGTAACATCATCAATGTACGAAAGAATCACTCTGATACTTTCCGGATCCTTAGCTTGTAGTGGTAGAAATTGCACCATACCGAAATCATCCACCAAGTGTGCGATGGATTCGTTCAGTTTGGCAAAACGTGGATTCGTCTCTCTGTTGATGTCATCGATGAGTAGAAGTGGGTCTGGGTTCAAGAACTTTTTGAGCTGTTTCTTTGAAAATTCATCCTTGATAAGGTCTAACTTAGAAAGGATGTTGATGTGTGGGAGTTCCAGGAGGATCATTGCTGACATCGCACTAAGGGCTCCTGAGAAGAACTTGGATCGATCGATGATGAACGGTGCCTCGAGGAGGTATGTAGCACAGAGGTTGAAATTCAGTGCTTGCTGCAAATGTTTAACAATAGTCGGGAGCACAGGAATGTGTGTATACAGTTCAATCTGACCTGGACAGTCAAAAATAAGGTATTCGTCGTTGTAATCTCCAATCTCCTCGTCCAGCCAATCGAGATTGTTCAGTAAGTACTCAAAGCAGTAAATCAAACCACCATTTGGTCCCAAGTCCAACTCCTCCATGACATCTTGTAATGAAATCAAATCACGGATATCGATAGTGAACTCAAACTCTGATGGCTCGGCAGCTGGGTCCAAGTTCACGATGTGTGCACGACGGCCGATGGATTGCAGGTAGGACACCATGGAATTGCAAAAAGTGGATTTGCCGACACCGGCTGGCCCAAGAACAAGCGTTCCAACTCTCGACATTTTGTATATGGGTTCAGGAAAACTTAAAATTACTGATTAAGAGACACTGTTGATCGAAGGTGGAGTTAGGTTAAGTGCTTACGAATTTGAAAAGTTTTTGGCAGCTTTGGATTACGTAATATATGTTGCTTTGGTTATGTAAGAACGTTTATAAGCTCTAGTGCTCAAATTACTATTTCATTCTTTGATGCTGATAAAATGACCAGTTCTGTTCGGCCCTTGGCCTGGATAGTAGTGGTAGTGATGGAGAGTTTGAACGTTTGGACTTATTTACCCTGACGGCACCAACATGTTGAACTTTCACTCTCCACTTGAATGACAGCAGTTGTGTGATTCATCTCGAAGATCTTATGTACTCTCTTCTTGATAATTGTGGAGTTCTCACCATCAAAGTACTGAATATGAATGTAGCCAACGAGAGTATTGGCTGGTGTAGTTGTGCACCCATCTTGAATGGCGTCGCCGTGTGAATGACCGTGTTCGTGTTCGTGTTCGTGTTCGTGTTCGTGTTCGTGGCCATGGCTGTGTTGATGTGAGTGGGCGTGTGTGTGGGCATCAACAGACTTGGAGTGCCCGTGTACTTCCTTATTTGAATCGGCACGTGTTCGTGTTCGTGTTCGTGTTCGTGGCCATGGCTGTGTTGATGTGAGTGGGCGTGTGTGTGGGCATCAACAGACTTGGAGTGCCCGTGTACTTCCTTATTTGAATCGGCAAGCATGTCCGTAGATCCCCAGAATCTTGGTGTTGTGTAACCTGCCACACCAGGTGTGTTTGATATTTGGGACAGGATATCTCTGACCGTCTCCTCCTTCTTGTCGTCCAATGACAGTAGTAAGCTCGAAGCTGAGGACTTGATCAGTGGAATTGCACTGATGAAGATCATAACGGCAATGAAGAGGGATGCAATTGGATCGAACAAATTACTGTGGAACATGGATGTGAGGATGGTGGAAACAACTACACCAGCAGAACCCAGCGTATCGGCAAGGATGTGTAGAAAGATACCCTTCATGTTCTCATTATCACTCACCCCACTGTCTGTTCCATGTGAGTGAGAGTGGCCATGGGAATGATCATGACTGTGCCCGTGTGCATGTCCGTGGTTGAAGGCGAAGATTCCAATGATGTTGACGACAAATCCCAAAAATGACACAACGAGCAACTCACCAGTCTTTTCCAGCGACACTGGGTTAACAATTCTCTCAATGGCCTCCATCACAATTCCTGCAACAATACCAATCAGCAACACACCGTTAGCAAACCCAGCGAGTGTTTCAATACGTGCAAGACCGAAGGGAAAGTTTTTACTTGCAGGTTTCTTAGCCAGGACACCAGCAACTAAGCCCAGGGCCAATGAAGTGCAATCTAATGCCATGTGTAAAGAATCTGATAGAAGTCCCAGAGATTTGGATCTGAAGGAATAGAGAAATTGGACAAACATGAAAATGGTGTTGAGCATAAGGTAGGAGAAAATGGCCTTGGTATCTTCGTGGATAAATAACTGCTGGATGATACCCAATTCCTCATCGTTTGTGTTTGGTGTGACAAAAACGGGTGATTTATCAAATAACGAGTCATCAACAGAGATCATGGCAGTTAGAAAAACCAAGATGACTTCTCCGCATGCCATCAACTTGTGATCCACGAACTTGGAGCTAAAGGACAAGATCTCCAATAGCACCGCAATGAAACCCACGATAGTTGGGGAACCCTTTGTAAAGCTGACCCCCTTGGTGTCAATTTGTGAAATGTTGAGAACGACTGCAGATGCGATTGTGACAAGAATCATGCTTGAGTGGAGTTCTGCAAGATAGTAACCAAGTCCCAGCCCACTGACCACCAGAGCGACAAGTGAGGGGACGACCGCATCCCTCTGCTGGATATCATCAATGGTTCTCAGCCCCCGTTTGCACAGAAACAGAGAAACGTATCCCAAAAGGAGAATAGGGACAAGTGTGCTATCATTTGAATAGACTTTCCACAGATCGAACGCCAGGGACAACGCGAGGTATGGATAGTGAACATTGATAACCAGCACGATGGACATCACCACTGTTCGAATGGTCCCCAGGCATGATGCTGCTATAAAAAGACCTAGAAGAGTCAGCAGTGTTCTTTGATGGTGCACGAATTCAGTTCTCCTTGTTCCCGATGCTGTTGACGACGCTGTAGCTCGTGAGCCCATCTGGGTATATATAAGCGTGACGGCACTGGCCATGAATAGCGGGAGTAACAACAGTCTGATTACCAATGACTCCCATGATGTGTGATTATCCGTTATCAGGTTGTACGCCAGAAGCGAGGTAGGGTATGCGAGAAGTAATGGGACACGTTCCAGTTGGGGCTGGTACGGCGTGGGTGAGTCCTTGTCCATTGTGTGGTGGATAAGTAAGCAGGGAGTGCCTTGAATTGAAGCTTATGTATAATTCACAACTGCTGAAGGGTGCTTGTACTCCAATTCTTGTTGTCCTTCGCCCGTACGATCCTATTACCAACTGGACGGTGATAACCCACACAGTAGATTTGGAAAGTTGTCCAGCTGTTGTTCCCACAACGGTGCGATTGCCCTGGAACATTACGTCAGCGGGTATCGGAAATTATCGGAATTTTGAGTTTAGCCAGCCATGGATTTTTCCAAGACCTGCTCAACTCTGTTCAACTGGTAGGAAACAACCAGGAGATTTGTCAGAACTAAGGCTGAGCTATGTGCTTGCTAGTCATCACCAATGCCATTTGCTAACCGAGCCCGAAGATCGAGAGGTTCTGAGATTTCGCAAGATCATGCACCGAACAAGCAACCTATGCCATTGCACCGACGAGCACTGAGATGGCTCATCACGCTCCCTTCCACTGATGACGACGAAGACGCGCCTCAGGACTTGGAAAGAAACTATCAGTACTGGACATCCACCAAGCAGATCTTCATACTCGGTGGCAGGTTCCGTGTGCTGAAAACCACGCCCATTTCGATCATCACTTTCACATTGATCTTGATCCCCGGTATCCTTTTTGGTATCTTTGACAGCCGATGGTGCTGGCACCACATCCACCCTGCTAGTGTGATCGTATTCTACTACTGCTGGCTCCACTGTGTAGTTTCGTTCATCAAGGCCGCATCGTACGACCCTGGCTATATACCCAGAAACATTCACATTACTGATGACCCCTACAATATTCCTGAGGAGTATTCAAACATCATCTCGTTGCCATCATTAGGCGAGGAGTCGACAACAGCACGCAGCGTTGAGATACGGTACTGCAGGACGTGTCGTGTCTGGCGAATGCCACGGTCTTTCCATTGCTCAAAATGCGATCAGTGCATC
Source organism: Petasospora euphorbiae (assembly GCA_030567115.1). Lineage (NCBI taxonomy): Eukaryota > Fungi > Ascomycota > Saccharomycetes > Phaffomycetales > Wickerhamomycetaceae > Petasospora > Petasospora euphorbiae. Next base: position 42,121 of record JAJLRQ010000013.1, read on the forward strand.
AGTATTCACGATCACCATTGTTTGTGGCTGAACAACTGCGTTGGAGAGAGGAACTATCGGTTCTTCTTTGCATTTTTACTAATGGCTGTAATCAGCTGCGCTTACATGATGAGCCTGTGTTACTACAGGCTCTTTGATGATGGACAATCCCTGAGTCCAACGCCTATGACTTTGTTCAACATCATCTACTCTACGCTGGCCATACTGTACCCGTCACTACTGTTGGTATACCACATTTACCTTTGTACTCAAAACCAAACAACAAGGGAGTATCTCAAGACATTCAGAACTGATCAACAAAGAGTTAACCCGTACACGTACAACAGTTGCTGGAAGAATTTTGTGTACTCGTTGATGAAACCGCGAGGGATGAGCTATCTCCAACCACGAGCTGAGTACCTGAAAGGAGATTGGAGGCTCGAGAGGTTCTCACAAAAGCCACTGGAGACATAATCAGGATTATATGTATTAGTATGTGAGCCCGGTCATTGTAGAGAACATTTCAACGCTATTAATCTCCTTGACTCCAAGCAAATTACCTGGATAAGCGACACTCCATCCCGATCTCGGCTGTGTCAAAATGTCGTTTACCCCGGGCCGAACCCTGAGGGAAAAAAAGGAAAGGCTCCCGGAAAAACTTCACCCATATATTTCTATGATCCTGAATAATATTGCCACTTTCCTATGAACGGTTGAGTCGGTGGTTTCTTTTCAGCTCTTCATCGTATTCGTTCTCTCTTCACACATTCTCAATCACATTTCAAGACCATGAAACTTTTCGAAAACCAGTGCGAGTTCGACTACCCTTGGGACCAAGTCACCGCCGCTAACTGGCTCAAATACCCCAATGAGATCTCCACACATGTCGTTGCCGTTGACGTTCTGCAAAGACAAATCATTGACAACAAGTTGTATACTGAGAGATTGATCAAATGTGAACAATCTGTGCCCAGCTTCATCCAATGCTTCGTGGGAGGCATGAACGTTTCCTTTGTTAGGGAAGTGTCAACGGTGGACCTACAGACAAAGACACTCACACTGCGCTCGGTCAATTTGACAATGGCCAATCTGCTGAGAGTGTATGAGACCGTCACGTATACCCCACATCCAGAAGATCCGGGGAAGACTGTCTTCAAACAGGAGGCTAGAATCACGGCATATGCAAGTTTTAGCAGAGTTTGCAACAAGATTGAAGAATGGAGTTGTCAAAGATTTGGAGAGAATGCCCAAAAGGGCAAAGCTGGGTTCGACAGCGTTTTGAAACTGTTCAGTGAGCAGTGGGCGCAGAGGGGTCAGATTGTGGATGACCTGCAGCATGAATTGACCGATACCATCACAGGGACTCTGGACAAAGTTGTCAAGACAGTGGACGTTTCGCTCGACACAGTTGCCAAGACAGTGGATGTTTCGCTGGATACAGTTGCCCAAATCAAGACTGAGCTTGTCAAGGAGGCTGATAAGATCTTGGAAGAAGCTGATAAGGTGACGCAGAATCTGAAAGTTGAAGCTGAAAATGTGAAGAAGTCCATTGTTCATCAGTACTACGATATGATCAAGGACGCCTTCAGAAGAAGCTGAAGAAGCACAATCTTAGCATGTACATAACCCAATTATAATGACCTAATGATTCAAACAGTTGAGTTGGCCCCAGCTAGGCATCTCTAGGAACCGGTCAAACTTGGGCGACACTCATAGCGTCTTAGTGTAGCTGAGATTGTACTGCAATAGGAAACGACTTCGCCGTTGACATAGCTACACTCCTTCAATTCTACAACCGTCCCCAAGTCTCTTTTACTCTGTATCTCCATCCGTTCTTGGAGCAACGCCTCCATGTGATTATAAACTAAAGACCCATCATCCCGCCCGCCAATGGCATCGTCGGCTTTGCTTCCTAATCGGGCCGGGCGCCTTATATTTCCGCACGCGCAGCGGCCATCGTATCGAATAAGCTGGGCCATTGGCTGCCTGAAAATATTGGTGAGGTCGCCTGTATCTGTTGTTTAACTTGTTAGTCATCTCGAGAGACCAATTCTTCGAAGCTTTCAATATCGGATTCCTACAGGGCCAAACATGTCCGAAACAGAACCGTTGCTACCAGGTGTCCGTAAGGACATCATCTTGGACCCATCTACCGAAGTGTCTGGCCTTATCGCCTCAGAGTTGGAACAACCAGAGCTTCTACAGAATCCTACGTACCACTCCACAGAGAACGCAGATGACGTGGAAGGACAGGGTGGCCACCCGGACCACTTACCACAGTCCATCATCAACCTGATTGTTGGATCAATGTCCGTTGGTGTGTTCTTAGCCGCATTGGATGGTACCATCGTGGCCACATTGGTTTCCAGAATCGCATCTGAGTTCAACTCACTGCCCAAACTATCATGGATCGCTACGGCATACTTACTTTCGAGTGCCACTTTCCAGCCACTCTACGGTAAGTTGTCTGATATCTTTGGTCGTAAGTCCCTCTTACTGTTCTCCAATCTGACGTTTGCCTTTGGTTGCCTTATCTGTGCCATGTCCCCTAATGTAAACGTGCTCATCCTGGGAAGATTCATCAGTGGTGTTGGCGGTGGTGGATTGACCTCGCTTTCCAGTATCACAACTTCAGATGTTGTCCCATTGAAGGATAGAGGTGTCTACCAAGGTATCACCAACATTGCATTTGCTTGTGGTTCCGGTGCTGGTTCACTGCTTGGTGGTGTGTTTGTCAACCATGAAGAGACACTTGGTGGCTGGAGAGGTGCATTCGCCTTCCAAGTGCCTTTGACTGTTCTCTCCACATTCATGATCTATCAATACCTATACCTGCCTGCAGGATCTCCAGGCCTGGGAGTGAGTGGTGCAGATATTAAGAAGAAGTTGAGACTGATTGACTGGTACGGTTCTTTGACTTTGATTGTTTTCTTGTTGTCATTCCTCAGTGCTGCATCATTCGGTGGTAAGGAGTTTGCCTACAACAGTTTCCAGTTCATCGGTCTCGTTCTCGTCACTGTATTATTCCTTGGTCTCTTTGTCCTCGCAGAGTCTAAGGCCATTGCCCCAATCTTGCCACTCCACTTCATGAAGATCCCAACTGTCACAGGTGTTTCCATTGCCCTGTTCGCCTTCTGTATGGCAAACTTTGCTGTTTATTTCATCATTCCAATCTACTACACTGCTGTGTTCAACCTGGACTCTCAGCAGATCGGATGGAGATTCGCCCCAAACTTCTTCACCATCATTTTCGGTTCCCTTGGTGCGGGCTATTACATGAAGGCTACTGGTAAGTACTACTACATGCTCCTCATCTCTGGTGTTATTGCTGTTGTCGGTGCCGTGAGAATTGCCACTATCAATCCAGGCTACACAACTTTCGAACAGTACGTCCTCATGGTGACCTTGGGTATGGGTGTTTCAGTTATTATCACCGCTACATTACTGGCCTTGATTGCCGCAGTTCCTCATGAACACCAGGCTGCCACTACCTCCATCTCATACCTGTTCAGATCTTGCGGCTCTACACTTGGTGTGTCTATTGGCTCCGCATTGATGACACGTACTTTGGATTTGGAGTTGAGTTCTAAAGTGATGTCGTTCCTCGGCCCGGACCACTCAAAGACAGAGCTTTTGCACATCATTGACAGAGCTGCCCATAACACAGAGTATGTTAACAGCGAGGCTCCAGAATTCATCAGACAGACATTGATTGACGCTTACGGCATCGCATGTAAGAGTTCATTCATGTTTTGCTTATACGCCTGTATCGTCGGTATGGGTGGTCTGTTGTTGATCAAAGAGTACACTCTTCACAGCACATTGACTCGTAAGTGAGACTGACCACGCCATCTAATGTCGGTGCTATTTATACAAACCCTTCATAAACGATTTACAATCCACAATTGATAAACTCGTACAAGTTCAGCGTCTTCTAACTGCAATTACAAGCCCACCAGGGTTACCCTACTGTTCTATAAATATGGTAAGCGCAACATTTTTCGACCGTTTGCTGTCTGCCATCAAAAAAATTGAAACGCCCACATTTTGCCACCCTTTCGTATACTGACGTAGTTGTTAGTTGAAATCATCAATTCATTAGCAAAAATGTCCAACGTTTTCTTCGAGGTTACTTCTGACGGTATGTAATTCTGAGGGTTATCGTGTGATGGACAATGGGGTCAATTGTGCTCGCGGTGGGACTTCAGGAGTCGGTTCCAGCTGACATGTGTCTTGCAAGCTCTCTTGTCAACGCTCGAGCATCTGCAACTTTCTCCTCTTGTCCAATTGGTGAAGCAATCACAATTCCTACTGTTCTCAATCACATATAGTACTTTCTCCACGCCCATTTAGCTCAGTGAAACTAACAATCGCCCACAGGCGCCCCACTCGGTAAGATTGTCTTCAAGCTTTACGACGACGTCGTTCCAAAGACCACCAAGAACTTCAGAACCTTGTGTACTGGTGAGATGGGCTTCGGTTACGAGGGTTCCCCATTCCACAGAGTCATCCCACAGTTCATGCTCCAGGGTGGTGACTTCACCCGTGGTAACGGTACCGGTGGTAAGTCCATCTACGGTGAGAAGTTCGCTGACGAGAACTTCTCCGTTAAGCACACCAAGCCAGGTTTGCTCTCCATGGCCAACGCTGGTCCAAACACCAACGGTTCCCAGTTCTTCATCACCACTGTTCCATGTTCTTGGTTGGACGGTAAGCACGTTGTCTTCGGTGAGGTCGTTGAGGGTATGGACGTTGTTAAGAAGATCGAGTCTCTCGGTTCCGGTTCCGGTGCTACCAGAACCAGACTCATCGTCTCCAAGTCTGGTACTTGTTAAATCTTGAAATCAAGATTTGACCGATACTCGGTTTATCCTATAAAATTGAATACTGATGTATGAGGTGGGCATATGCTCTCTCTGTTGCTATATCAACTCTGATAACTCCGTAGCTCAGCCAAGTGCCCTTCTTTATTTTATACCAGCAGCTTCAGCTCGTCAATTGTGTCATGATGTGATGACCGGTTACTCAAACCTGGGGTAGTCAGTCGATTCAACGGTGACGTACTGATGATCTCGGCTTCACGGAAGCTTCGGGATTCGCCATTCGGCACAAACGTACCGAATCCCCATCAGCACTTTAAGTCTCTAATTACTAAAATAGGTGATACACACTCAATCAATTCACCATTCATATTGCAACAAGTGGATTTCCTCAATCAAACCAGATGCAAAAGCTCTCACTGTATAACATCCGTAAGGCTGCACGGACTGCGCAATCAGCATTGCTATCCACCGCCACCTCCACAACTCCTGAGTTGCAAGCTATCAGAGCAGCCACTACCAACGATCCATGGGGCCCAAATCCTCAGCAGTTGAATGAGATTTCTAACTACTGCTTGAAAGATGGATGTGAGAAAATGGTTGAGCTGACATTCGACAGGATATTGGAGTACTTGCCCGATGATATAGCTGTGAAGAAGGAGCTTAGGATGAGGAATCGCAGTGACAGTATATCACATCAGCTCTACAACACTGCAGTACACTACGTGAACTCAGGAAATGAATGGAGAATTGTTTACAAGTGCCTAAGGGTTTTGGAGCATATGCTCATTTGGCTGGATGAGGACGTTGTGGAATTTATCTGTCGTCAAAGGACATTGCTTAAAGCCATCATCAAGTACTTCGCCCCCAATGACGATAAGCCAGCAGCTATAGAAATAGCAGAGATGTATGATGCTGAAACCACAGCTGCCAAACAACAAAAACAGGAACAGTTCAAGATCGTGCGAGTGCAAGCGGAGAGTGTGTTGCGTTTGTCTAGTGATGAAGAGTTCAGGCACAACCAATAGCTTATTGCCTTCAAGATGGAGGAGAGTAAAGCCGGATAGGGCAATGGACATACAATGAGCAAAGAGGAAACGCCCAAGTATATGAAAGACTACAAAACAAAAGAGCTGGGCAGATCTGAGTTGCAACACTCCAATCTTAAAGCAGAACTGAAAAATTACGCCTCGCATATCCATCATGCAAAGGAGAAACTGCCAGGGTCTTACAGCTATAAGAGTGCCACTGCAGACAATGGCGAGTACCTTTTCGATACGGACCAGAGTGATGATGACAATGAGTCGTTATAGTCTGCTCATCAGTCCTCTGATGACGATTTTGGTGGTTTCCAAGAAGTTATCAGTCCTACGACCCCTAGTCATGACATGGTGTCTCTCAATAGAGAAGATGATACAGGAGAAACTTCAACAATAGATCACCACACTCCATTCCAGAAAAAGTTATCAACTAAGCCTGAAAAAAATGGACTTTTAATGGATCTGTGAACTGTTTAGTACATGCATCATTTATTTAATCATACAGGTATCATGACTCGGCCTCAGCGGCTGCTGCAGTAGCCAGCTCTTTCAAATCAGCACCCAGGTCTTCTACAATATCGTCATCTCCAGCGAGGCCCTTCTCAAAGATCTCCTTACCTGTCATTTTACCACCGTGATAAATTTGTTTTCTCTTCTCAATTCTCTCGTCAATGCCCATCTCTTTTCTAAACTTGAGTCTCCACTCGGCAAACGATTCCGTTGTGACCTTTGTACCGTAGAACTTTTTCTGTTCTTCTCTTTCCTTGGCTAACAGCTGCTCGTCGTGGATTCTTTGAGCCTCTTCACACTTTTGCTCAAATTTCTGCTCAGCCATATCTTTCAAAGATGATGCGAGCGCAAACACTGATGGAATTCCCAGCTGCTCCTCTGCCTCCTCATTTAGCTTTGCTAAGAACTCTTGGACATCTTCTTCCTCAAACTCAACAAGGTCCTAGATCACGACAGGCTTATTTGATTCATCTTCGTCCTCGTCCTCATCGTCGTAGTCACCGTATCCGTCATCATAGTCATGCTCCTCCTCTTCTTCACCCTCCAACTCAACAAACTCGATGTCCAAGTTTGGAGCAGCTTCTGGGTAGGTCTCTGGGTACTCAACGTTCAATATCACACCGTGATGACGGTCTGATGATGTGTCAAGCTTCAATGTGATGGAGAAGTGCGTCTCGTCCTGGATCTCCAGTTCGTCTGGGTAGATAGATTCGAGAATCTCGATCTCCTGTTGCTGTTCCTCTTTGTAGTCCATGTCTGTGTGTACCTTTCAAGATTTCTATGATCAAGGTCAGGTTCAAGATTACAGTGAAAAGGTGTTGAAACTTACTGCTCTTGTGCCAGATGATGTTCGATGCTTAATGTCCCTGTCTGAAAAGTTGGCCATTAAAAAAAAAAAAAAAAAAAAAAAAACACAGACAGGCAACAAAATTTACCGATCACATCTCATCTCATGAAGGCAAAGTCAGTTACTACTCGTCAATTTACATCACATCCAATTCAAGTACCGCAAAATGGATGCCCAATTACAGCAAGTCATCACCCAAACGCGTCATTATTTGGCCACAGCACAGACCAAAGATGCTTTGAAACTGCTCAAACCACTCAGAACTCAATACACCCAATCCGTACCATTCCTGCAACTTCTTGGTGAAGTGTACTTGGAGTCCGGTAATGTTGAGAAGGCCTACAAGAATCTTGAGAAGGCATGTGAGTTGGATCCTGAAGCTACACAAGGCTCGGAGAAATTCTTGTATCTGGGTCAGATTGTCGGTGGTGACCACGGTTTGAAGTTGATCGACCATGGTATCGCAGCATTGACTACGCAGTTTGAACAGACGAAGGATGCTGCCATCATCAAAAAACTGAACCAAGGCCTGTTTGCACAAATTGAGATCTGGATGACAGATCTGTGTATGGAACCTGAAGCTGAGTCTAAGTGTGATGAGCTGATTTCGCAGAGTTTATCGCTTGATGGTGAGAACGCCGAGAGTTGGTCCCTGTTGGCCAGCATCAGAATCTCACAGCAGAGGGAACAGGAGGCACAAGAAGCTGTTCAAAAGAGTTGGGAGTTGTTTGAGCAGCGTAAAAACTCATTGGAGGAAGGTCAGGCCGAGCTGGAAGACGCAAGTGCAGAGTACGTGGAGTTGATCCAGCCTCTGTTACAGTTAGCAAGATTCGCTATCGAGTTGGAGTTGTACGAGCTGGGTGCAAACATTGCCGCTAATGTTAGAGATATTGATGAGGATAACATGGAGAGTTACTACCTCGAAGGATTCGCTCACTACCTTTACATCAAGAAGACACAGTATCAGAAGATTGTGGGTCAGTTCGACCCTGACACATTCGAGAACTTTACGGTAACCTCCGTTGAAGGATTTGAAGAGAACGCGCAGCTAGCCAAGAAAAGTTTCGATATGGTATTGAGATTGGGCCAGTCACTGGATGATGTAAATGAGGAGATCTTGTCGCATACACAGGAGTTGTACCCTCAGCTCAGTGGTGTTGAAATTGTCGAAGATGAAAATGATGCAGTCAATGAGGACAACTGGGAAGAGATCATCGAGAGTGGTGATGAAAACTGATCTAGATAGAAATAAGCTTAAGTTACGAAGCGGCTTACTAAAGTACAATCATTACTATTACAATGTAGGTCCTCAATGTCGATACAAACTCCCCAGTGTCATGATGAGAGCTTCAGTTTCTCCACTGCGGGTAGTTCATTTTCATCTTCATCCACCCAGTCCCCTTCATCTTCAGCATTACCCTCTTGTAGAAGATGTGGTAAAATCTGTCTCGGTTGCTCCTCTGTCTCTGTCTCCGCTTCCACATCCACATCATCATCGATCAACTGGACGTACTCCTCGGGCACAAGCCCTGTCTCCCCTGTCTCTGCGTCCTCGGCAACGAGCCACCCTTGGCCGTGTCTATAAGAGATCCATATCACCTGCCCCTCCTAGAGCCTCACCTCATTGTCATTTTCTGGCTCAAAATCGAACAAAGCGATGGCCTTGCCGTGTATCTCGACGGAGTCATCATGACCATCATCAACCTCATCATCTATCAACCCTTCACCTGAGAGCTGGTCCTTGAAGTCCTGGAGCCACGGAGGCGCATCCATTTGACTGTTCTGTGGTATTATGAAGCTGTGTCTGTAGTCGTAGTCGAACCTCTCGTCGTACTCGTCGTCCGACTGATCATGTTGTAAAGGTCCGTAGTGGAGGTCGCTGTTTGAAGGGTACGCGAAGTCTCTTACTGAAAGCCGGTGGGCTGTGGTGGGCGTCTCCATAACTCGGGTTTGGGGTGTATGCGATTTGCTATGTTGTTGCTGGCGACTTCTTCTTCTTGATTACGCTGGGAAGTTGTGCGAGAGCTGTCAAATCGAGTGGGTTTATTCAGTGTTCCCTGTTGTCTGCGGTGCCTGGTGCCTGTGTTCCATCCTCTTGAAGTGCCAAATTTGGAAGTTTCGCGCACCAGCTGAAGAAAGTAGGTTGTGAACTTTTTGCTGTGATGTCATGACTTTACTTGGGTTGACATTGTCAGTATTCCACTGTTAAATTCAAACCGTCCAGTCCATAACCAAAGCATATGACTACAAACCACAGACCTACCCTTGAAAGCAGAAGAGGAAGACAGCTTGAGAAGACATCGATAGTTCATGCAAGAGCACTGCCGGCTCACAAGCAGCTCAAGTTCAGATCTGTGGATGACCAGCAAGCCAGGAGTAAACTCGAGGATCTGAAAAGAGAATTGCAGGAAAGAGAAGGTGGCTTGAGAGCTGTGCAAGCTCCTAAGAGACCCATCGGCGATGGTGAGTCGGCAGATTCTGCCGGGGAAGAAGAGGCAGAGGAAGAGACATACGCACAGAAAAGACAGAGACTCCAACAAAGCTCAGTTGACGACAGCGATAGTGACAGTGATGGGGCTGTATCCGGTGAAGGAGAAGACTCCACTTCAGACTCGGATTCAGACTCAGATGATGAGGCTGCGCTATTAGCAGAACTCCAAAAGTTGAAGCGTGAAAAGGCTGAGCAGAAGCTACGAGAAGAACAAGAACTACTGAAAAAGCAGGCACTTAGCTCGAACCCACTTCTAAATCAGGATCTAACGCCATCTACAACGAAGAAGTCATGGAGACAAGCCACAGTGTTCAAAAATACACAGACATCAATCACCTCAGTCAGCGCTGCACTGCAAAAAGAGAAAGACAACTACGTGAACGACGCTTTGAGATCGGATTTCCACAGAAAGTTCATGGACAGGTATATCAAGTAATACGAATGGTTTGTATACGATTGCATGGCCCCCTAATTGTGGCTGTCAATCTAATAATACTGGTGTAAGTTACTAGCTGGCTATATATGGATGTCAATAAATGCATAAGTGATGAGTAATCAAGATTTTTTCCCTCGAGGCTGTTCAGGCCTTTTTGATCTCATCTTCGTCCTGAATTGAAGGTTTCTAGAAACTCTCACTCATCTCCATATGCTGATTGAGCCTTTGTATAAGCATTTTACCACCGACGTATGACAGTAACTAATGGCAGAGTAATGTCCCAACAAGTGAAAAGACCCAGGAACTCCATCAATGAAGACATCACTTTCACCAGCATCCAGACACAACAACAGCTCAATACACTCATAGAGGAGCGGGTCACGCGGAGAAGGATCATTCCCAAACTGATACCGAGTGCAGACGAAATGAGCTAGTATTTGAGGTTCTACGAGAGAGAGGTTGTTGAGTTTATGGAGGGCCCGCAACTCGACACAGTACCGATCAAGAAAAGACGGCGAGATGCCGATCAAGATAATCAAGAAGATGAAGTTGACGACGACGAGCTCTTGACCACCTCCTATGTGTCCGAAGAAGGATCTCGGCTCATTCGCCCAACTCATGGTCTTCATGGAACCAAATGGACAGCATCAGAGAAGTCAGCATTCTTCACTTTTCTTGGGAGATATGGAATAAAGCAGATTGACAAAATTCAAGAGCATCTTCCTATGAAATCAAAAATTCAGATCATGGCCTACTACGATCTCCTGTCATGGGAACTGAAGTACTACAAACGCGGCAAAATGTTCACACAGTTGATGAGGTATGATGAGATGCCCGAGGCTATGGAAGTTCACCCATTGTGCTGCATGTTGGAGGATGAGATGTCCAGATACCTCAACTCCACAACTGTATCCAAACACACAGTGATGAAATCTAGTAAAGATTGCAGCAACTCTGTCTTGGACTATGATAAGTTCCAAGATATGATGGCATTGTACCCACCTCTCGAGCATCTCAGAGAGAAGAAACGTGGCAACGTTGGTATTACAGCGACTGCGTATCCTGAACTTTCCGCTGTGGTGCATGAAATCGTACGCAATGCTACACGAAACATCGTCAAGTCCAAGATAATAAGTGACCTTAAGCAGAAGGAAAAAGATTTCACAGTCCAAACTGAGACACTGACGTACATCGTCACTAAGAGGGATGTTCAGGAGGCCATCTTGCAACTCCAACTTCAAAGGCCATTGAGCACAGCACAAATATTCAAGAATATGACTTCAAAGCTTCAGCTTGATGTTGTTGATGATTTACTGCCCCCATCTACCCTTGTCGATCACCAAGGAAGAGACGAATCCCAAACTGCAAAAATACCTGCTGCCCAGTCGGATCGTGAGTTGTTAAGATCCATTGATGCTATGGCCCCGCAACTACCTGATCAAACCGTGATTGACTCTTTATTGGCTAGCCTACCCAAGACTGGAAAATTCATCGTCGATGACTACAAAGAAGATAGGTACGTTGATCATCCAATGGCGTGGTTCCTGTGTATGCAAGAGGCGGATGATATTGATCGAGATCATGAATTGCTGAAACTGGAGTATACACAAAAGCTCGTTGATAGTATCGGTCTCATTGAGCAGTACAATGCAAGGATCGAGCACTTTCAGCAGATGTGGAATAAAGAACAAAAACGCGTGGCTGCAAATTACCAACGCTTTATCAAGAAATACTGGGAAGATCTCAACACGTGGAAAGACAAAGGTGTTGAGTTGAATGAGAAGGAGGAGTACCTCACTGACTTTAAAGCTTTCTGGGAGGCCGCAGCTAGAGATTTGCTTTATGGATCACGTCTTGAAGAAAAGATATACGCGGAGTAGCACGGTCAAGAGTGTACGGATGAGATGAGATTGGCTTTCAACTACACGTTTGCTGAGTATCTATAATGCAAATATCGATTCGTGCAAGACAATATTTAAATTCAAAATGCAAATCATAAGTCGTTTACCATGGATATTAATTCCCAGAGATTCAGGCGAAGAGTCTCTGCTTGAACACCTTGAGGACGTTCTTCACTAATGGCCAGCCGTTATCGTTTCTAACAGCATCACCATTCTCCTGCAATCTTCTGAGCAAGTAGTCCTTGGTCTCGATTGGTGGACCCCATGGAACGTACTTGATGATGTTTTTCACACCATATTTGGAGATCAACTCAAATGTCACATCATCGCACATACCGAGCAACTGCCCCAATACAACGTTGGCTCTGAATGAAACGTCACCCTTGTGTGCAGACAATACATCAGTGGCGTACTTCTGAGACTCAGCGTTGTGGGAAGCAACAACGAGATGACCCAAAGTGGCATTTTGAGGGTCCTGACGCAATGCATTGAGGAAGTATTCAATACCAGAGTTATAACTGGCATCTGTGTCCTGCTTGGTGTTGTGAATGACTGATCTATCGGCCTCTGAGTGGATGTAAGCACCTCTGACGAGCTTCAATCCTACTCTGTAATTGCCCTTTTTGGCGAGCTCTTCCTCCATCTTGACAATGTCCATACCTTCCTTCAAGTACATCTGAACGGTTCCCACAACCTGAACAAACTGGCCCGGTCTGTTGAACTTCTGGAACAAGTTACGCTGCAAAACGTACACGGCCTGCTGAAGAGCATGTTTCTCAGCATCAATAACGGCAACGAAGAATGGAGCCTTACGCTGTGGGTACTGAACAGCAAGCTCAGAATTCAACTTGTCAATCTGTTCAGTGATCTTCGAGCAGTTGTCGTTCAACTCAGCCCACTTGGAAGCGTACTCAGGCTTCTTGTAGTGTAGGAGAACGTTGGCAGGGTCGGATACAAGAGCGGATGGCTTGAGGGCAATGTATCCTGGTGGGATGTCGTTGATGTCCTCCTTCTTGGACTCGATGAGAGAGACGATGTGTGGCTTGAGGATGTTATCGATGGACTGTGCTGTGGTGGTGACGAGCTCGTTGATGTCAATGTTCTTGATTCCCTCGGCGTCCTCCACAGTGTAAGAGAGCATCATGTTGTTGATGCCTCTCTTGGAGAGGTCTTTACCTGTTTCGATAGCCTGTTGAGGAGTGGCACCACCACAGTAAATCTTGCCGATGAAGAAGTCGAGCACAGGCGTTGGGATGAGTGGGAAGGCCTTGATGACAAGTTGGAGGATCGGCTTGTTGAGGGTACAAAGACCGATGCATGCATAGTTGAACAGCAGGCGGTTGGAAAGGGACTCCAAGTAGTTGGCAGGTTTGCCCTGGGACTGTGGATGGTGCGGTGTGGCAGTTATCGTGGCCTTCTTGACCGAGGATGTGTTGAGGGCTCTTGCTAGGGCCAGGGAGCAAGTGCGGCGTGGGAGCCGTCTGATAAGGACGTTGCTCGCAAACATTATGTGTCGTGTGTGTGTGTATGTCAGAAGAAACAAGACGTCTGCTATCTGGCATGAATTATGTGGACACCTCAGACTTCTTATACAGACAATTGAATCGGTGGTGGGCACCGGTTTTTTTAGTCATGCGTATCATTGCCCCGGTCCGATGAGCAGATGTGTTATGTATTTGCGCCGCGGCACGCATCTGAGCACCTTCACCGTAAAGCGCTGGAGTAAGCGATCTATCACTGAAAGTTTAATCCCATAGTATTTTGAGTGGAGATATTTTACAAATTATGTACTAGACAGATAGAGCGGAACACTGAGACGCATCCTTAATCGAACTCTGTTCATCTTCCTCAAGAAAAAAAAAGTTAGCGATGACTATAACCTCCTTTGACTACTAGGACTCCTCCTCGGCTACCTTGTCATTTTCGAAAAATTGATGCGCGGGAATGACTTTGACGCATTCGGTTACCACTTCCAAAAATTCATCATATGCTTAGTCAACCTGCATCCGTACATCACACTGAGGTCGTGTGGAAACGGTAACCGACGTCGCTTGCACTCGCCGTTGGAGGCTGGCCTTTAGACTAAGGACGACTAGCGCACTCTGCAAGAGATATCAACAAAGCCCTATCATCGGCTCCGTCGTTCTTCACTACTGTGTGGTATCTGAGCATCAAAGAAGGTCTTGACAAGCAGCACTCCACAAGGTATTGCTCACTTGTGAAAGCGATGGAGGGGAAGCCTACACGGAAGCGAACACAGGTGTTCAAGCGATCTTTCTTAGGATGCTGGACATGCCGGAGAAGGAAAGTCAAGTGTGACTCCACGAGACCGCACTGTCTACGATGTACGAGAGCCAAGGTGTCATGTGAGGGCTACAACATCAAGCTGAATTGGTCGATGCCGCTTGTCAACAGGAATGGCGTGTTCTGTTCGCTGAGTGGGAAGCTGGTGAACATGGGTAATGGCGGGGATGATCTCAAGGTGGCCGAAACGGAGATGCAAGCAGACTCCACCACGATTCAGAGATCCAACATCGACATGGTAAAATGGTGGTTATACGACTACTATCATGAGCTTGATTATGCACTCTCTATCCTGGAAGGTGGTCGTGTCGAAAGATCTGGTCCCTTTGGTGTCTTCCGATATGCAACCCAAAGTGTGCCAGCATCTAAAGTCACCACAGAGGCTACATCACAACAGAAAATCCACTCATGTTCAGTTCCCAGCTCAGAAAATAAGCATGAAACATCTTCTACTTCTGCTCCATCAAGGCCTCCAATGAGCAGGTCCGTTTCTTTGCCGAAGACAACAGCAGCATCAACATCTACAACACGGGCCAGGCCACTGAAGCGATCAGCATCAACGGCTATTCGAAGACCAAACTTTCACCAATTGAGACGCAAGGACCCATCCCCTCCAAATATTACACCCCCTGATGCTTCGATTTTACAGCCATTCCGCTTGATCACCCTAAAAGCCTGTCAGTTTGAAGACCCCGCATTATTTAACGATGAGCGTATACTGGAGTTCACCCCACAGCTACGGGGCTTTCTCGACCAGAGTCCTTCGTTATTCGATGAGGGAGTACGAGACACTATGTCCCAAAACATCAAAGAAGTTGTTGGTGATTACGTCATTTTCCAGTCCCCCCTTGGTGGATGTGTCATCTTGTCTGCTCTCTCGCTCATACTTCTCAAGTCCGCTCGCATTTCTGATCAGGCTGCTATCGATAGAGCTATACAACTAAAGCACAAAGTAGACTCTTTGATGGCTGCTCAAGCCAAGGACTCCATTCAGTCATACTCTCATGTATATCTTCTACTTGTGCTCCTCATAATGGTGAACTCCACGCTTGGTGTTTATGACCCAAGGCTTTTCCAGTTTCACGCAGAAAACGGACTAGTGTTCCGTGATTACTACAGACAACTCCAAGGAACCAACATACTTCTGAACAACGACCAGTTCTAGTTCGACTCAAAGTTCACCAAGATTTATGCAGACATGTTGGATCCAGAGTATAATCTCTTGAAACCTTTGGAACAACCCAGGTCAAAGAAAGCGAACCGCAAGTTGAATGCTGAAATCAAGATCTCAAGCTCTGAGACTACCGAAGATCAGATCATGAGAGCTCCTAGGTTCGTAGATGAACATGACCACGATGAGAATGAACCATTACCGCCTTCATTCACGATTCACTTCCAAGGCATTGCAGATGAAGCTCAGCATCCCTCTCTGGATGGGAACACTGAATATAGTAGTCATGAGACCAAACAACTGAACGTTGATGATGATCTGACAGATGAAGACGGTGACGACGATGAAGACGAAGATGAGAGTTTGTCACTCATCAACGTTTTTGAGCTACCTCCAACGTCAAATTCTACAGTGTTCGGAGTCACCTCGCCATTGGTGGATATGTACGTGAATTTAACGCATCTGATTAATCATCGTCGTCACTTCATCAAGATGGGGATGAACTCCAGGAACTATGCCAAGGTGTGTGCAGACTTCGAGGATGTTTTGATTAGACAATCTCGGAAGCTGTGTCAAACTGAGTTGGATGAAGAATGGTGGCACATGTGTGTCTTGTTGTTTTTCAAGATGGTTCTGAACTACCCCAAGAGTATGTTGTCTTTCCACCTGAAAAAACTGAAAGGCAGTCAGGGTGTAATAAAGTTTGTTGCTGGTACATTTGGTGTGACCTGGGACGAGGTAAACGAACTATGGGGTAATAACTGGGTGGCTAAAGAGTGGCTTTGGAAGAACAGTGACAAGCCATTCAGCGATTGGGCATTTGACGAAAAGGCTCCTAAGGGGTTCTTCGTGTTCTAATGAATAATGAAAACTTAATAAATCACGACGTTACGACTGAACAATACGAGTGTAGTGACATTGATTCAGTATATGCCATCAGATCAGGTCTGTCCATACTCGTTTGTACCATGATGCGTTTGCTTTGCCGTTCTATTGACTTGGATCAATATCAAGTCTCATTCCAGTGTCGAGATCGAGCGTACTGAGGTCAACAACGCTAAACCCCTTTATCAACCCTGTGATGAGATAGATCACGACAGCAAATGGTAATAAAATGTACGCATCGACAAAGTCACCAGCAACAAATGGGCTCAATGTTGTCCAGCCCTATACTAATGCCAGAAAAACATTTGCAGCTAACCCGAAGTAAGCAATCCAGGGGAACAGTCTCGTTTTGTACGGCAACTAATCCATATCGAACCCTTGAATCTTCCAGGCCTTTCTAACTCTGATGTGTGTGTAACTGATGATACCCCAGACAATGAACACAGCAACTCCAGAGATGTTGACGATATATGTGAAGGCATTGGCTGCACCGGTTGAGATATTCATGATACTCAGCAAGCCAAGAAGGTTCATTAACGTGATAGCGATCACTGGGACGCCTCGTTTGTTCTTCCAAGAAATGATCTTGGGAGCTAGCCCTTCCGAAGCCAAGCTGGTGAGCGTACGACTCCCGATATAAATGGATGAGTTGACTGCACTTAGACATGTGACTAGAATGAATGCGTTCACGAGATGTGTACCCCCATTCCAGCCAGCATTTACAATGGCGATTCCAATAGGTGATTTGAGGGCTCTCTCAGATGCCAGTAAGGAAGGGTCATTAGAAGGAACAGTCACACCATAGAAAATAGCAATGAACAGGTAGATGAAGATGATACGAAACAGTGTTTGGCGGATGGCTCTTGGGATGGCTCGAGCTGGGTTTTTCGTTTCACTCACCGTACTGCTGATGCCCTCGATTCCACTGAAGAAGGTACTCACATATGTGAAAACTGATGCCACACCTCTAAACCCGTGTGTCAGAGCACCAGGATTTTTCCAATAGTGGAATCCGAAAGCTGGTCTGTCCTTTATTCCACCAGAGATGTAGATGACGGAAAAGATGTAGTATGCAATCAGACCAAAAATTTTGATGAGGGCCAACCAGTACTCAGCCTCTCCAAACGCACCAACACCGAGTAGCTGAAACATCTCGAAGAAGATCCAGAATAACAAGATATATCCATAAAGTGGAACTTTCTCAGTTGGATCCCAGAAGCTCATGATGGAGGATAGGGTGTTGTACTCGTTACTCAGCACACAGAACCATACAATGACGTAATTATATCCAGAGATAGCCCCCAGTGAGTTGCTGTGGAAGCGTCTCGCAAGTGTAGAAAATCCATTACCACTTGGATAGATACTGATCATCTCACCTAGGGAAACCATGATGGAGAAGGCCACTATACCAATGAGAATGACGGCTATTAGTAAGGCCAGAGGACCACCTGTGCGTAGTGTGATACCAGCACCGACCAATATACCTGGGCCAATGATACCGGCAAGTGCAATGAGTGAGATATGCCTGTCTTTGAGCTCTCTCCTCAAAACAGTTTCGTGGTGTGTGATTTCAACGGTGGATCGCTCGAGATCTGTGAATTTTGTGTCATTGGTCTCCACAGTTTCAGCAAGATGGGTCTCACTGCCCAAAGTGTGCTTACTTCGTAAGAGCTCGAACATCTTTGATATATGAAAGCAAGTTCGGATGTACCAGATATCCTAGAAAAAGGTCCCACCTGTGTATTATATATATGTCACTGTCCTCAAATTAGCTAGAAATGAGTCTTGGAGTGTTTTGCAAATTTGCAGGCGCGATGACGTGCAAGGGGTCAAGCTGAAAAATATGGCGTCAAATAAGGGCCACATTTCAGTGCTCCACTTCTTAAGCTCAATAAGGTTTGAGTGGATTACGAATACCTCTCAGTAATTCTCTCTTCAACTGTTTGTCCTTCCTGTGCTCTTTGAGGGCGACGTGGATGATTCAAAGAGCGGGATGGCCGTGGTTAACTTCTGCTTAGTAATCCACAAGCTGGTCGGTTCAATGCGCGCCAATAACGGGGCAACAGTTCCTCTCGGTGGCCAAGTTGGTTTAAGGCGCCAGACTGTAATGTTAACAAGTCATCTGGATATCGGGCGTTCGAATCGCCCCCGAGAGATTTTTTTATAATTTTTTGAGCTCTTGAAGGCCGGGTAACTTTTCAAGAAAGCTGGCATTCGCTAAATCACTACCCAAATTTACATCATTTCATATGTCAGAGGAACGTTCATATCCACTGTGAACTTGCCATTGTATACCATGGAAATCACAGAATCTCTGGAGTCACTGAAAAACGCTCCAGATGCAACAGTCATAGAGAACGTCAGCACACAGCTCCTGGAAGTCGGCCAATGGGAGACAAAGACGAAGCTGCTCTTCATGTCCGTGTACCCACGGTACATCATCCCCGTGTACACCAGTCTACGAGCACAGTTGAAGTTGAAGGTACGACGTCTCTTCCATTCGTGCATGGGTCTCAATGTCATTCTACAGCAGTACGTTGTCACCAAAAACGATGTGTTCTTTGTCTTTTTGAAGGACCTTTTGATGGACCAGCATCTACTGGTAGATGTCATCCAATCCTGTGAAGGTAACAAGGCACTCCTCGTCCAGACGCGGGCACTCTTCTTCGGATCCAAAATATTCAACACGTTTAGGGGGAATCTTGTTCTTGATAACTACCTTTCAATTCTCGCATCTCAAACGGTCGAAGCTGCCATCCAAAACTTGATCACACCGGATCACATCATGGCGTTTCTCACCATTCACTCAGTTGAGGCCAAAAGAGTACTTTTGGATGCCTTTCTCCAAGACAAGTCAATATCCTCTCTCAAATCCATAATTGACAGCATGTCAGCGTTACAAAAACGCCAATTCACATCGTCGTATCTCCTCCCTTACCTTGCACTGCATTGTTATCCACAAAATCTCAGCATCATCGCCACAATTCTACGTACATTAACTATCACCAATATGGAAGTTCCTGTACTTGTGAAAGCATCAGATCTCAATCAACCAGACCTCCTGCAGTGTATCGCTTTTGTTCTTGAGGACAAGCTAGTGCATACTCAGGATCTGCTTAGTCTCTGGGGAAATGAAGCTTACATCAAAGATACGCCGTATCAAATACAGGAACAACTTACAATACTAATACTGACACTGCTCAATTATATTTCAGACACTGAGAAAATGACACTTTCAACTGACAAGACATTTCTCTCCAGTATCACGTCTCGTCTGTCAAGTAACGATACGCAGCTCAGAAACCTGGGCATGATGGTAGCAAAGATCATCACCAATGGAGAAATCAAATTTGACATCAGCGATGAGATTGTGGTGGCCAAGCCACCACTGCGCATTGAGCCAACTATTGACTTCGGGCTACTGAGGCTCTCTGGATCAATGACGAGTCTGTCACTGAGTGCTCAAAAAGTATCGGAACATGTCACTGACAGTGATGACGATTCTGACGACGATGACGAACAAGACTACGGAACAGACGATGAGGCACCACCAGTGTTTATCAAGGACATTCTCTCAAGATTCAATAGGGACCGATTGTCCAGCATCAACAAGTTACTGACACAGACCATCCGTCTAGTGAGACAAAAGGCATCGTTCAAAACTGAGGTCGAGTTTTACAGCGCCGAACTGGTAGCGGTGCTTGGTGGTCTATTGAACAAGTACGAAGAAGATGGTTTCGAGGAATTGAAGATCAATGCCATTGTCTCAGTGATTGTCGTAAATCCGGGCGTAATTAAGGACGTGATGGACCTGCTCTTCACCGCTGATTATTCACTTCAACAAAGAATGGCTATCTTGAGTGCGATTGCCCTCGGAGCAAGGGAGTTGAGGGGTCTCGACGACGACTTTATCGACAAACCTGAGTTTGAGTTCCCGACTGAGGAGATTCCACAAAGAAAACAGAAGCTTGTAGAGGAGGTTGAAATGCCCAAGATCGTTGAGATTCCCAATGATAAAGTGTCAGCTGATAGGGTAATTGGTGAGGGAACCGTCACCAGAAAATCCAGCAAGCTTACAAAGCTTAACTCAACCACCAAACCCAACAACTTCGCCAAGGTGGCACCGAGGTTTTTCTATCCATTGGCAAATGCTTGGTTGGAGGGAATTGACCTTGGTAGCTTCAACGATATGTTCATGAAGCATTACTTGAGCACATTGGAGCTGATCGTCCAAGCGGCATATCCTTGTTATGGGTTTGAAGAAATGGCAGAGCTTTTTATGAGCATAAAGGAGAATTCGTCTAATGTCACCTTTTGATGACACTTCCGCTTAGCAGCTCTACATCTAACGTTTGGTATTCAATCTAAATCATTCATAAACTGTCGTTATTGCAAGCTCAAAGGAAGACCGTAGATGATTGGGGCCGCTCCATTGAGATACTTCAATTTGCACTCATCTCTTGATGCTCTAACTGCCTCGCAGATATTCATGTTTCCGGCACTTTCAGATGCAAGTCCCCATTTCTGGAATACTGATAAACTGAACTTGTCAATGTCCTTGTCGGTGACATCCCAAAGATTTCCAACAATCATGGGGCATCCACCGACTAGGTAGGAATATATTGTACCATGAGACTCAAGTTGGTTGTTCGATTCTAGAGCTGCCGATGAGCATCCCAACAACAAAGATGGACAGATACCTTCCATTCCTTTGATGGTAGTCTCTTTGATGTAACTCGTTCCAGCTCCATGGCCCACAAACACGAACAAATTTGACTTAAGTGACCTCTCAAATTCCTCCTCAGTGGGTTTGGCACCAATGATTGTACTCCATTGTAAGCTCTCTTCCGCAAAAGCTGTAAAGTTCCCGAACCTCTCCTGGGTCTTGGTTAGGTCACCGGCTGGGTTGATGATCATTGAACCACCAGTTTTGTTGCATTTCACATCACTGTATTGATTTAGCAGATCCACAAGCAAGTTTAATGATGGAACTCTCGAAACCGAAAGTTCCCGGAGACACGGCAAGCTCTCCCATGGAATCTTCACCAACTCTTTGCCCAACAACAATACCGTATGAGAGTAACTCTGAGGGGAAGGTGCTTTATCCATAAAATCTGTCAACAGTGCCTCGATCTGCACATATATATTGTCGATGTCAACCTCATCATATGCGTTTTCTTCGCCATGGAAGAGCAAGATATCCAAAACAAAGTAGATTAAATCTTCCAAGGGCTCGGTGCTTACTAACTTAGTAGGATCGCCGAGCTTGAGGAATAGCTCGACAATAAAGTCGTCAATCTCAACCCTTTTGTGTGTATGGTGGGCCCTTTGGCTTCTCGATGGTATATTTTGACGGAAAATGTTCAAAAACCGACCTTTGAACGATCTTATGTCTTCTTCGCTAATTTTTATTGGGCTGAAAAATGATGTGAAACCTCCAATCCAGTAGTTTTGTATCCTGGTAACCAATTCAAGCAAACTCTCATCGAGTTCAGCTCTCTTCTAGTGCCATTCCCTTCTCTTCTCTGGTGTGTCAATAGTCGCCGTAAATTCCCTCTTCAGTGTCTTGTCGCTTGAATTAATAATACTCTGAAGTTGCTCCAAACTATCAGCGAGCTTGAAAGTCGTCTCCTCTCCAGCTCTCACGCAAAGCCTGGTCAACGGAAGTTTTAGCATCTTGGGATTCTCATCAATCCTAGATACTATAAGCTCGTCGTTGACAGTGCTCACATCGACGCTGATGACTTGCCAATTCTGTTCACGAATCAAACTCATGTCAATCTCCTCAAATCGAACACCTGTTGTAGCTTCACCAAAGTTGAAAGATGGCATTAATTTTGGTGATTTTTTGGTGACACCCACCATGAACTTCTCACTGCCAAACGGCTGGTGTTTGACGTGATTATTGAGCATAAAACAATCATCAACAGACTCATTTGGGTATCCATTTGAAATACTCGATAGTGTCAACAGATCCAAGCAAAGGACTCGATGAAGTTCGTTTCTTTGGTAATTAGCCAAGTACTGCACTTCCGTGAAAAGCTTTAAGATCATATCCTTGGATTGCCTCATTCCAATGATCGCCTTTTTGACATTCTTCATGCTCTTCGGTTTGTTTTTACCAGGTTGGGGTGCCGGGGAGGTAGATGTTCCGCCGTCCACGATTGTAGCTGGGATGGACATAGCAGAGTCTTCCAGGGTGGAGAATAAAGGATCCATGTTTAAAGACGTCTGGGCATTGATGAAGAGCCTCCGTGAATTTAACATGTAGTTCAGGGCCTATAAGTATGGATTTTGAGTTTTGTTCAAAGTCAAATCAACAATTTCGGAATTGAAATGGTACTCATAATGAAGTCTCCATGTTCTAGAGAGCACCTGATCATCTTTCTCAACAAAACTCAAAAACGTCTTCAATTTTGTCCGAGCCTCCCAGATAGATTCTGGGGTTCCGATGAATATTTCTGAGAGTAGTCTGTAATATATCAGCTTGTAGTTGTCGAGGTATGGATCGTCAACCTTGCTCAAATCCATGAGGCCCAACAAAGCGAATGCAGTATCTGTTTCCTTCTTGGTCTGTGACAAAAGCTCCGTGCGACCAGCGACGTAGTAAAAGTAGCACAAGAAGTAGTTATTTTGAACATATGAAACTCTGTGATGACTGCACGACTTGATGAACTTTTGGAATTCGCCAACATAATATTCTGCATCCTTTGTGATACCCAAGTGAATCAACGCATTGATGACCGTTCTGAATGATGAAGACATCAATGTCAGTATGTCAAGGTTTGCTGGATCGTGCTTCAGTATGGACTTGGATAACTGTATGCAGCAAACAGCAGAAACAATACACTCCAAGTGGTGTCCTTTAAACCACATCAGTTTAGATCTGGAATAGTGAAGTCTTACCAATGTCACCAACACCTCAATGAATTTCAGTCTGTTATAACCATGTTCATTCTCGGTACTGAAAATTGAACTTTGCTCCTTGGTGATGTGCAATACTTCATTCGCAACCTCATCGAGCTTCGTGTCGTCAAACTGGATCATATAGTATTTGAGCTTTAATAAGCTGTACGAAAGCTTCTTTAGAATGACATCGGTCTTATCATCAGCCATTTCTTCGTTCTCAAGTAGTTCGAAAGATAACGGAGAAAGTCTGGTTATCAGCTTCAGGTTGAGAGCGTTCTCCAACTTCTCGTACGATACCCAACTAACAAATGACTCATCTGCTATCGGTATGTACTTCTGAACTGCCTGAAGTATTTTTCTTATTGATAATTGGTATCCAATAAACCTCAAGTAAAATATCAATTTTTTCAAAAACAGAGCCTCAAACGATGTTAACTGATATTTGTTTCTTGGGATCCAGCTGTTTAGGTAAAGGTGTATGATTTTGGACACATTGAGTGTAGAATTGGATTTCATCTCCATAGTTAAGTAGTAGAAGCACTTGATCAAGGGGTCGGCATTCGTTGCAGTGATTGTCGATGGCCTGTTGATCTTTATGGGCTTCAAGTTCTGGAGGTACACTCCACAAATCATCTAGAAGATAGGTTCTTGAATGTTCAACCTCGAATAAAAGTCATGCATGTCCTTTGTGGAATAGCGTGCAGCTAGTGTGAAGACCAAAGCTCGATTCTCCTCTGAGAGTGTTGAGGTTCTGATGGATATGATATTGTCGAAGAGAAGTCTTGAGCCGAAGTTCTTGTCAAAAGTGTCGATTCTCTCAAGTAACCTATCACTGCTCAGCAGGTCTAGGAAAGCATCATTCAACAATAATGCAACAACCTCCGTGATCGAGCTTCTCACCTTCGCCAGCAGGTGTAGAGACTTTTTGAACTTGAACCCTAGGTTGGACTTTTTGGGATGCACTTTGAACAAGGTCATCTCAATTTTGATGGATAAACTGAAGAGCTTCAGGTTGAAGGCCACATTTGATAAATTAGCGATTCTCTTGTAATCCGACAGTCTCAGATATATATCGTGCAACCTACTGATAGTCAAGCAGGAGAACTGGGATGAGCATTTTCCCTCGAGCAAGATAGCCAGTACCTTATCGAACAAAATGTTCATATCGGGGCTTAATTCATTGATGTGATTCACAAAGTAGAGAAAAACATCCTCATCAACGCTGTGGTTCAACTTCACTGACTGCTTGAGGTATAACGCAATTTGTTGTAGCAACTCCTCACTCGGTCTTGCGATCAGCAAAAGCTCCCCTCGTACCAACTCGGCATTGACATTAGGTAGGCTGAGTAGTTTTGATGCCTTCCTGAGCTATGAAGGATCGCACATAACATTCTTCCAATTGAAGTTCGTTAGAGACTCCTGGTTCTAGAAGTGCCTTACTAGCTCTGCAAATCTGTCTGATTTATCCACCAATGCATAGTTGTAAATGAACTCAGGGATGTGACCGAACGTTGTCATTTTCAGGACGCTTGATTCGATATCAGCAATGAGCTGTGTCTTCGACATGTTTGTGATGTAGTCCTCGAACTGAAGGCTGAATTGGAAGATGTACTGGAGAAACTTTATATTCATGCAAGATTTGAACTGTGGCGTTGGAGGATAACGTGTGAACGAAAGCACAAGTTTTGTGATCATACACCTCTGTGACGAGGTGAGTGACATGATAAACTCAGTATCGTTGAGTAAAAAGCCTACAAGTCTTTGCACATACTTGAAGTCGCCCCGCTGGAACATCTTGAAGATCACTTGTAATGTGAAGAATTTGGTTGTGGGACTGGCTCCTTTGTGAAACTGGAGCAATTCAGGTTCTGCTGAGGAGGCTCCACGCTCACAGCTTGCAATCTCATTGAGTGTGCTGGAGTAGTCTGTCTGTAGAGTTGTTTCAAGTTCGATCAGCTTCAAAATGTACTGGTGGTGCTTCTTCTCTACTTCATTCCTCTTGGAGGGCAGAATGGTACTGTATAGTTGAGTGAAGCTGAGCGAGGCAAGCCGTAGATGGGATGATGCTAAGCACTTAATAGTGGGGAGTCTCCGTAGCACGAGCTCAATAGCATTCAAACACACCTTTTGTACATCTTCAGGTGACTCGACCACTGGAAGTGTTGCTGGTATTTGTGACAGTCGCTTTCCATGCCGTTTTGTGGGTGAGTTGACGCTCATCGACTTCAGCGGAGAACCCAGGAGTCGCAGCTCGGTGTAGCTCGAGACAATGAACTCCAAGTCTCCCTCTCCCATGTTTCAGGACGATGAGTATGTTGTTATGATTGGTCTGAATGGAGAGGAAGAAGCTAGCCGCCGAAATCAGAAGTGCTCGTCACATAGCACTTAAAGCGTTCTTAGAGCGCGCATCGCTCGTGGCTGCTGTGTTTACCTCGATGGTGCGCGCTGAGTGGTTGTCATGGTTACCTTCTTCGGCTACTCACTCATTTACAGCAGTTAAGTTTGGTAGCCTAATTGGGCAGTCAAGCCAGCCCATGCCTGAAGTGACAGCCGCCAATGCCTGCAAGCCTACAGATATTCCACTTCCAAAACTCACAAAGCAGCACATATTATAGGGAGACCAGTGATACTCAGTTGCATATTCACATCTTTAGAAGTTTTACAGTCCATTGATCCAATAGCCGGAGTCACTCAACCAGAATCACTGCCTTCCTCAAGAACATTATAGCCAGACAGGAGTTACCGCACCGGCACGCATCCGAAACTACACCTTTAAAGAATGTCATTCTTATCAGCATTACGGCAGAAGGCCTCCCAAATCACTCTTTTTGAGAAGGACACAACAAAACGTCCTTCTAGAGACGAGCTGTTCCGTCAGGAGTTCAATCTCCCGGAAGATGAGGTCATCATTGCAGACAATAATGCGGAGATGCTCATTGTCTCTGAGGTTGCACAATCACAGGACTCACAGATATCCAATCATTCAAATCAGGTGTTCCCTGGAAAACTCTATCTTACGAACCATTTCTTAGTATTCAGAGACTCGTTCGATAAGAAGAGCTCCACGCTGGTTTTGAATCTCTCGACGATTAAGAAGGTTGAGCGAATCGCCTCCAAGGCCTACATCTTTGCCCTGTCAATTCACACCGCATCAGGCACCAAGGTCCTTGTCCAATTTATTGGAGTCAACTCCCGCTCTGAGGACTTCTCCCATAAGCTCAAAGTCCAGCTGAAAAAGAACGTTCCTAACACATCGAAGCTTAGTCCATTCCTCTCATCGTTGTATTCTGAGTTCATCGTTAATAAGAACGCACCTGGTGCTGACAAAGACGCAATTAAAGCGCCAGATGGTGGATTGGGACTCTTGTTCAAGTTCCCTGGTGATCCAAAGAAGCTGAAAGACAAGAACAAGCTCCGGTTGTGGTATGACTACTTCAACCGATATGGCCGAAACCTAACACTGAGTCGTCAGAAGATGTTTTATAAGCTCATCAGAGTGGGTTTGCCGAATAGACTGAGGGGAGAGATGTGGGAACTTACATCAGGTGCTATGTTTTGGAGATTTCAAGAGCTCGGTACCTACCAGAAGATCCTCGATGACAACAGCGGGAAATCTTCGCTAGCGATTGAGGAGATTGAGAAGGACCTGAACCGTTCCCTGCCTGAATATCCAGCGTATCAGAGCGAAGAAGGTATCAGCAGGCTTCGCAGGGTTCTCACTGCATATTCATGGAAAAATCCTGATGTCGGTTACTGTCAGGCGATGAATATCGTGGCTGCTGCGCTGTTGATTTTCCAAACAGAAGAGCAGGCTTTTTGGACTCTTACTGTTCTTTGCGAGAAGTACGTACCTGGGTATTACTCCAAAACGATGTACGGTACATTACTTGATCAGAAGGTGTTTGAGTCCCTAGTTGAAAAGACCATGCCACTGCTGTGGACGCATATTACCAAGTTTGATATTCAGCTTTCAGTGGTGTCTCTTCCATGGTTCTTGTCCTTCTTCTTGAGCTCCATGCCTCTTGTTTATGCATTCAGAATCATGGACATTTTTTTCCTGAACGGTCCAAAAGCACTGTTCTAGGTTGCCCTTGCAGTGTTGAGGGTGAACGGTGAAGAACTGCTCGAGATTGATGATGATGGAATGTTCATCTCGGTCATTAAAGACTATTTTTCTCGACTAGATGAGTCTGCTCATCCAAACTCCACTGATCCAAAATATAGATAGCTCACAGAGTTCCAGAAGCTTTTGATCGTGGCATTTAAGGAGTTCTCCAACATTACCGACGATATGATTTAGCGTGAACGTGAGAAGCACAAACCGGCAATCATGACGAACGTTGAAACATTCATCAAGAAGTCACAGATCCGCAACCTTCCAAGAACCAAGAATCTCAGTCCAGCGGACCTTTCCAATCTCTACGATAGATTCTACGAGGGTATCACATCGCACAAAGCTGGCTTGGGTACTGGCAAATCATCGATGGACTTCGAAACATTCAAGAACTTCCTCTCAGGTTTCTGTGACTGGGTGTTACCGGATGACCAGTTCGAGTATCATGAAAACGACTTCCTACATCGCCTATTCCGCACATGGGATAAGACAGGTCAGGGTGAGTTGACTCTTACCGATGTCGTTGTTGGATTAGATAAACTCGTTGAGAAAGAGATGCTGGAGGCTATCTCAAATTTTTTCGAAATCTATGATACTGAGCACAAGGGTGAAGTTGACAGGGAAGGTATTCTGCAAATCTCTGAAGGTCTTCTGTACATCACAAAGCCTCTTCAAGACGGTTTGATTCTTGATCAGATCACATCAAGATCTATCGAGTCATTTGTTGCTGACAAAGTGATTGAACTTCAGCAAGACAACGAGTCCGAGGAGATCATTCTTCCTTCACAGGTGGAAATTGACAAGGAGACCTTCCAAAGAGAACAGGGTGAGCGTTATCTTTCAGCAGCTTCTGCATTCTTGCAGCACTCCTTTGAGTATGCACAGCCAGGTGAAGTGCCTCAACTAATTGACCTGGAGGACAACAAAGACAACAATACAATGAAGGCGAATGCCGCACTTGATCCAAACCATCCCCTGATCATGTCTTTAGCAACTTTCCGCATGGTCATTTTAGCAGACGAGACCTATGAGCTCTTGTTTACACAGACACTTGTTGACTCTATACATCTTGATAGAGGTATAACTGTCACCAAGGGAGGTGCACTCAGGGACATGTTTGATGGACTGATCGCAGATGGAAGACGTGTTGCAAACACTGTCCGTCGTCGTATGGACTCCACTGCCACGCAGACTTCTGCAAACGCAGCCAGAGCCCGTGTCGCATCTGCATTGAGCGATGAAGATGATGACTTCGATCCACGGGCTTCAAATGTTGACTACGGTGATCTGCTGGAGGGTGCTGAGGTTCAGGCACTTGCTGATGTTCCTGTCGCTGATGTCAACGGTGACTCCTCAAGACAGAATGAGTTGAACGTGCTACATGCAAACATGAAAACTAGAGGCGGTGACTCGGAAAATTTGATTGAGTTTGACATCTAACTGGACTTGGCAATTAACTGCAGATGTACTACGGTCCCCCATTGTGACGCTTTATCACATGTTACTATTATTTGTATTTGTATCTCATCATTAGTCTCTGGATGGTCTGCCAAATAGCTTTTTCAATTTAGAGAACTTGGACTTCTTCTTCTCATCTTTTTGAGCGTTGGCCTTAGCAATCTCAAGATGCTCGTTGAAGAGCTGTTCTCTACCACTTTCACTGAAGTATCTAGTAGCTCTCTTCTCAGGAAGTGACTTCGCTGGTGAGTTCTCAGGAATTCCAGAAGCACTTGTTGATCTTAAGGTGTATGAACTCTTCGGTTTTCTCAATATTGGGTTTGATGGAGGTGGGGCAAATGACCTTGGAGCGCTGAATGGAGCACTGTTTGTCACAGGAACATCAATGTCTGAGTCTGAATCATTGAACCTCGATTTGAAGTTTGAGAAGCCCTCTAGAGCTTGTGAGAAGTTGTTTTGGGCAGCAGGTTGTTGCTGTTGCTGTTGTTGATGTTGAATATGCTAGTTCTTCGCCTATTGTTGAGCCTGATGTCTGTAGAATCCCAAGTTCGACTCCACAGGTTGATGAGCTCCTCCAAAAGATGGATCCCTCAAGGACTTTCTCTTGAAAGCAGAATGGCCTTCATGGGGTCTCTCTTTTTCAAAGCTCGACTTCTTCTCAAGCTGAGGGCGCAGCAGTTCATTAGTCTTGATTGAAGCATTCATAGCTGCTGCGTTGGAAGCAGACCTTGGGATCCCTGAGGATGGTCTCTGCACTTGTCTGTGACCTTGTGCAGACTGAGGTCTTTGGGGCTTTTGCTGTGCCGCTCTCATGCCCTGTGCGGATTGTGGTCTTTGAATTCTTTGCGTAGTGCTGGTACGAGGGTCCAAAGCAGATTGTGGTCTCTGGGATGGTTTGCCGTTATCCCTAAGATTAGATCTCGGTGGCAGGCCGTTGCTCTTTTGCTTGTTACTACCCTCTAGCTATGGCTGTGAAGATCTCACTGGCTTCTCAGCCATGAACCTAGTGGAAGCTGATCTGGACAAACTGACAGCAGAGTGATTGGAAGCTGACATAGCATTCAAGCGTGTGTTTTCAGCTGTGGCTAGCGAAAGATAGGCCTGGCTTGCTGGATTGCTTTCTGTGAGGTTCAAATTGCTTCCTGAGGAGGTTTTGTATTTGAGTGCTGATTTTCTTGGTGACGCATTGGCCCTCCTATCTGATCTTGAAGGAATTTCTGGCTCCTCGGCTGAATTGTCGGAATAGATGCTGCTGTTGGCATCGCTTAAATAGTTCTGTGTGCCAGTCTCTGTAGTTTCCTTGTTGTTCACGTACAGTGCTGGGATTGTTGGACGAAGCTGTTGAGCCATGCTGGTTGAGTTAGAACTCTCTGTGTACACAGTGTCATCTGTAACGTTCGATGGCTGAGTACCAGTGAGATCGTCTGAGGACTTTGAAGTGGATGGCATCTCAGTGTATTCATCCAAAACATCGAGCTCCGATTGGCTGGTAGACTTTCCGTCAATCCCATCATGATCTTCGGTTGAGTATGGTGTGTTGAGCGATAACTTCTTCTGTTCAGAGACGAGGTCGTTCTCCAAGTTTGACACAATCTTATCCTCCTCTGCTTCCTTGTCGAGTTTCAGCTTCTCCAACTCGTCAACACCAGGGACTTTTTCCGCTTCAAGCAAACTGGAGTTCGATACTGAGTTTGCTTGTTCATCTTCTGATTCGTCCTCTTTAATGAACGTCAAATTATTTGCTGATGATGGTTGGATTTTAGGTGGCGCCTCGAATTGAGTGTCGGGGTGTCTGAACTCAAGTGGGGAATCCTCCCTCACATCGACCAAACCATCAACGAATGCTGGCTTCCTGGAGCTCGCATTGCTTGACGATCTTGACCTACTGCTGGAGGCTCCTGAGAATGACGACTTTGGAGGTCTGAGGAGACTGTTTGTTCTCTTCTGGGGTGTCTTCTTCACAGGCGCAGTAACGACTTCTTCTTCTGCAGGTACCTCAATGGTGATTAGTCCATACGGTCCTGGGACGTGCTTCTTGATCATACGAGGTTTCCCAGTCTGGAATGACGTTCTCTGCTGTATGTTGGCTCGGTTTGTCTGTGAAACAGCCGTCAAACTTTGGCTGCGAGGAGCTGGACGTTGTGTGTGAGGCTGTGCTTGCTTCGACGAAACGTGAGGATGTTGGAATTGGGCTGGAGGACCCTGAAGCCCCATTAGAGAACTTGAGCGGGATGGAACATTGGTGAAAGACCTCTTCTGGAGTGAAGATGTACGCTGTAAGGAGTTTGATCGAGGTATCGGCGTACCTGTTTTGATCGCTTGCCCAATAGCGCTTGCAGCAGCAAGCGCATTCTTGCTGGCATTTCCTGGCTGTGAGATTAAGTTAGTAATCTGTAAAGGTAGAACTTCAATCCTAGATAGCTAACAGTTTTGTATTGTGGGCGTTAACCCGGGCCAGTGTTTATCGTGCTCAAGCTGGAAGCAGCAAAGCTGCGGCCCTCAGAGAAGCATCCCCGGGCCACTGACACGTGAAGAGTGTAGCAGTGATATCACTTACATCAGTTGGTGGGATCATTGGTCCATTGGGACGAGATTTGCGCCTGTTTGAGAACATGTCGAGGTAGGGGTGAAGCAGCTCTCAATTAGGATGTAGTGTATGAGTGAACCTTATTGGCTGCTTGGATGAATAGGGGTAGTAATTGGCTATCGTAAGATGATGATAATATCTAGCGACGTTTTCAATTGGCCCTGATATTGGAGCTGGCTAAGATCTGGTGTGAGTTGCAGTGTTTTGTGCAGTGAACTACCCTATATACAACTCCCACAATTCCCGTCCTGTTGCTTGCTCAGTTGCGTTTGTTTATCTTTTCTTGGGTGACGGCGCCAGCCCCGGCAGATGGATCCCCAGTTTCATATCCCGGCGCCCGCTTAAATGTTCTGATATTTACGTATCATTGGAGGCTCCACACCGCAACACTGGCTGACAACTCCCTTATCCGACGGGATAGTCTCGGTAAATATCAGAACGGGCACCCCTCATATATAGTGGCCGCATGTATATAGCTGGTGACAGGAAGTTCACGCACTACTATCTTTCTCTGGGAATCTATATCAAAGTCACTGAATTGCTCAAAAAGTTCATTGTGAAAACATTAGTCCAGCGGTTGAGAGGCATTTACTATGGTGCTGGCAGATACCCATCGCTAAACCCAACATGACACCCGAGAAACACCCGTCCATCATTACTGAAAAACCCGTACATGAACGTTTTGACATCCGGACATCACCATCCGCCCAAGATCACCGCAAAATTGTAAACTTGAGATCTGGATGGCTTGTTTTCCATATCTTAAACGCTTAAAGCTGGTAGGTTAAGACAACTGTTTGTTGAGTCTGCTTCAAACTGAATGCGTACCTATTTGAATAAAGCATTTGAAGTCTCACGCGCACTACACAATTAGTACATTCAACATATTTGACGCTGATCCGATTAAGAAAAATGCACATGCTCAACATATTTTGAGATTACATTTCTCATAAACGGCGACGATGCGATACATAAAAGTCTGGAGTCTGAACATCAACTCAAATCAAAGTTAATATAGTTGGCTATTGCATATGATGAAGCTCCGCATTGTTCTCATGGTTGATCCATGATACTTAAGGTTGGCACCAAGTTCTGACGCGGAGTTCTGCGAGTATATGTGTGCACATGCACGTTTGAGCTTAGTAGATGCTCCATCTTAAAGAAAGCTGTGCTACTCTGAACATCAAGGATTATCTTTCGATTCGTCTGAACCTGAAACATCTGAACCTCAAATTTCGTGATAAATTTGCTCAAATCTGCACACCTCTTTTGGGTTCAAAAAGGCAGCTGCAAGTCGCTGGGTTGATTGTCGGAGGGTTCCCTCTACTATATATGCAGCTGCCGATGCAACGCTGGTTTAGTCCTGCTTTAAGTTGATTTGATGTATGTGATGATACATCCATATTATTCCTGGAGCTAGAAGTGTAAATAGAACTCTGTAGTACGTACTATCACCCATATTTAGCAGTGATTATATTAGCTTCTTCTTGATATTCATTGTGAGATAGAAAACTGCCCTGACATTTTATGACAAGTATATAGTGATCGTGCAAGCAAATCCTATGTGACAGGGGCCACAGTATTACTGTATGAGCTGGGTGGCCTTTCGGCTGTAGCATAGAACTTTCGAGCTGTCACCAATATCTTTCTCGTATACCCTTTCGATATGTAGGCATTACAGTGTTCTCATGCCCCAGCTTTAACAAATGAGCACACAAATCAGCTTAGTTACAGACCATACTTCTTCAATTCAAGAACTGTACACAGTAGCTGGGGTTATACCGTGTGAGGCGTTACCTTCAGCACCCGAGTGACCGTTTCACGCAAGTACAGGGATGCGGCGCCAGCACAACAACATGTACCTCGCATTGGACCAGGGATGCCTAGTGTATCACGAAGCGTGAAGCTTCTAAATTTGGGACCGGAATAAACATGTCTTGTTTGAAGACCATATAGACGACAGGCAGCGACGGTTAAGTCTTGTTAGTAATACCAGGCTAAGCTGGAGGTGAAAGTTAGGTTTGCAAAAGGTCACGGTAAAGGACGCCGCTGGGAAGCACCACTGGGGAAGGTGCGCAGCCGCGGAAAGTGCGCAGAGAGCATTGTAAGTCAAGTGTGACAGAGTAAGGAAATGGGCGGCTTTGGTAAGGCCGCCAAGTCAAGCAATGAAACCCACTTTATTGCATGTAGCTTATCGATATGTAATGCAACGCACTCAAGTTCAGATACTGTCAAAATTGCCGTAATATTGCTAATGTTCAGATCCACCCAAATGGAAACTGTACCTCAAGCCACAGCGGGAAAGTAGCCAATCGGATGGCACCTACGGCCCTTTGTCTTGACCATTTGATTGCTCGCTTGCTACAGCTGTCATCTGGCCCCTTACCGTGTCTGAGAAAGACCGAAACCACTAGTTACAGACAAGCCAACTTGCTGGTCCTCCCAAAATACAGGTTGTCAACAATCGCAACTTCCAAGGTTTGCGCGGGGTTGCATTACGAAGGCTCATTAATCGTGGCCTGAAAATTCCGGGTCGTGCGTGAAGTAGACGGACCAATAATTCATACCCAGCCCACCGGTCACTCACCGGCAAAGTGCTCCAGTACTGACAACATGGAGTGATGAGTGCTCAGCTTGATTGAATAGTTGCTCTCTTTCAACTTTGAGAATGCGTGAAAGCGAGCTCAGAATCTTCACTAGTTACTGTAACAATTACAAATATATAGTGTCTAAAGTCCGAGATTTGAGCATTAGTAATCACATATTTTGAATCCATTATATGTGCAAGTATAGCCAATAGAGTCAAGCCCAGGGTATACTATGCAAGCTAAGTTATTAGTGTACTAGCATATCTGAGCAAACAAATCGTACCATCTCCCAGATGCTGCATACCTCGGAATAAGTTACAACATTGCGCAGCACTCCGCATTTTCTCACATACTACCCATCTCTCGTAATATAGTTCCGAATGCTCTTGCATACAACCCGAGCTGCGCTGAAGTGATTAACTCTCAGGTTAAACAAGGCATTGTGAGATCACTACACTTTACACTATGCACAAGGCTGAGTCTCTAGAATAAGACAGATTCATTTTCAAGGGAATGGAGCCATCGGTGTCCTTCAGCTGGTTACAATTTCATGTGCGATCTGCGGTACAAGCGAAAAGACTGCAGTAAAAGTTGAATCCGAAGCCGCGGCTTAAAAAGCTTGAGTACGTCAGGACATAGTTGACAGAGAGCTGCGACTAGAAAACGTCGTAAACTACACGATCAAGAGAGTATCGTAGGCTCGCCGTTGTCACAAAGTGATAAGACACTCGAGGTCATGTTGCGCTGCTGGGCTTAGAAGCTGAGACCTGAAATTCTGTATGTAGTTTAAGCGCTTTGACCCAGCGTTACATATTTTAGTCCTTTCGCGTGTGAAACCCACGTTCAGAACGCGCTCTTGTAGTGGGGCGAACGCACAGTGCCCAGTACGCACCCAACACAATCGAGATCGTATCTTGTCTCCAAGCTACTAATACTCCATCGCTTACTACATTATTGCAATATTTTATATTCAATCACATAGTCCTATATTCGAAATATATAGTTTGAGAGTATGCCTTGCACTATATTCGCACAAATAGAAAACAGATCTGGACTACTGGTTTCCATACACATGGTCCGATTGTGCTCAAGATAAGAATACAATTGTCCCATGTCTTACACTATGTGACTTATATGACGTACCAGATTAGTCTTGGCTCGTTTACGCTCGGAGCAGGTGACCATGACTAATTGCTTAGCTGTGAGGACATGAAACCCGATTCAAGCCCCATGGTCGGATATCAATCGCAGTGAGTGCGTGGCAGGCCCGACGTTGCCTGCCGGATATTGTCGCTTTGGCGCATCCAGTATACTATGGGTACTAAATGGCATGGCTTTCGGAAACTTGGGCTTGACTCTTCGGACATCTGAGCTGGGTGCGTCAGAATTACCCAGTCAATATTCAAGTTTCATGTCTTGTCTGAAATGTAAGAATTGTCCTGTATGAATGTCTCTGATTTTTTCGCTACGGTGTACAGAGCACCGTATCATCATCTGACACCAACACGATGTTCAACTCGAAGTCAATGAGCTATGAAAATTGTCAAGTAGTACGAACTAACGTTGACGGAATGAAAGCAAAAGTAGCACATCAAGACCAGGCTGTTTGGCTTTGGCGTTATCAACCGTATCGACTCCTGGGCACTGGTCAGCTTTCAAGACATACTAGCAAGCAAGGGACAAGCTACCGAGTGATTACGCACAAGCAATATATGAAATACAAGTTACCGTCGCCTCTATATTGCGTCACTTGTTCATGCCCATAAAATAGATAGTTCAAGTGAACACAGCAGGCGTAAACGCGAGACGCGTCGTAGCGAAGGGGCCGAGGCTAAAGCGGGTCATCATTGCTGGCCACTGGGAAAGCAGATAACTTTCAAGTAAAAGCCGTCTCATCAGGTCCCTGAATGAAGAAAAACCGAATTTATTATCCTTTGTGGAGATGGTGAGATACAGATCTATGCTTTGCCAGAGCAAGTAAAATGACAACATACAAAATTTACGCTTTGCGCAAAAAGCCTCCATAATAAACCCACCACTGCAACCAGCAGGTGTACAATGAAGTTGCTGGGTACTGGCAGCTGGTATCCTTTCAAATAGCTAATATCCGATGCTAATGACTCATTGACTGACTTCTCTGTATCCCGTTTGCTGAGTTCGTTGAAGACGAACGACCATATAACTTTTCTGAGCGACCTTAGACGATCTTCGATCGCTGTAGCCAAAGTATGCACCTCACCAAGACACGTCCGAGAAGTTGCCATAGTTAAGCGAAAGTGCTGGAGTTCACAGCGTACAGTCAAAACCAGACTTTGCATGAGACGGCACCTGTTTTGTTGATCAACATGTGAGCCTGCAGCGGACTGCATAATATATGTCTGAGTGGGGCTTTTGCACCGGCAGGGTTAGACAGCATCATGCGGAGCAGTGCGACGTTAGCGCGTGTGCAGTAAAAATGGCGCAGACCCGCCTCATGCGTTTCCCCAATTAACAGTAGTGGGCCGTGGCTAGCCTGTCAACTTTCTTCGGCAAAACCTTCATGCTTTCAACTCATTGCCATCAGCTGTATAAGAGGGAAGTGCACGCCGCTTATTTGGCCTGGTTCAAGGTTTATGTTCCGCCCATTTGCGCAGCCACCACCGAGAACACAACCATACCACAGCGGCTATCGGATCTCGTATCACTCGTTTCATCGCTCCGCAAAGTAGATTTTCGGCGGTACTTAACTCAACACAACTGAAATCTTGACACCACTGTTTGCCACACCTACCATAAGCACATCACAGCGACATACCACCGGCAATGGAACAATACGGCCAAGTCATCAATGGACAGCTGATGTACTACGGGCAACCCGCTATACGCCATCATGACGAGGCTACTGGCTATGCACCTATAGATCAAACCCAGCTCGGTCGCTACAATACACACCAAGCCGATGTGCAAAGCGCACCACCTTTGGCCTTCCACCAGCAACCTCCTCATGCGTTCTTCCCACCACCCCCTGTTCTTGTGCGGCCAGACCATGCTACTTTACCATAGGCGCAATTCCACCCAGACCTGTCGTACCACAGAGGCGAGGAAGCCCAGTTTAGCAGCCAACAGCCACACTCGATGGAATCGACATCACATTCAAACTCGGTTGGAAGTATTGAGAGTACACATAGCGCTGGCTACCAAAGTGATGCACTATTTCCTAACGTGTCGACTGATCAGGGATTTGAGAGAAGAAGACCCGTACCACTTAATTTTCAGGACGCTTATCCTACTCCAGAGGAGCCACACTATCCTCACACAGCTATTGGTGTGAGTAAAGAGTTCTCCCAGTATCAAACTCTTCCATCCGAGGCATAGGTGTACGCGGACTCCATTTCACAGCCTTCTAGCCCTCTACAATCATCCAAGGGGTACTTCCACCCACTACTCCAACCACAGTCTCTTCCTCTGGCACAGCAACCGCAGTTGAGCCAGTACACGCAGCTCCATCCCCAAGCGACTTCTGTACCGCAAGTAAACCATTAGCTACCCTCAATGAACTCTCAACTGGAGTACACCACTCCAGGGCCACAAGCTGTTAGCAGTATGACCTTCCCACCAGTTCCCATGGCAAGCACAAGGTCTGCATTCACAGCAAGACTGGAAGGCACCAAGGCACCTAAGAGTTTAAAATCTCGTGCAAAATCTGCACCTAATCTGGCTGGTATCCACACTACACAACCTGGTCCCATTCCTGCTTCGCAGCCACTTTTGAGCTTTGACTCTACCACTGGCGAAGAGTTCCTCACTTTCTCATATTCTAAAAACAAGCTCATCTCCACCTTCACTATCAAGTGTCCGAACACTAGGGTCGACTCAAAAGAGTTACCTGCTGAGTTTTTGAAAGAGAACTGCGTTTATCCAAGAGCTATGGTACCAGTGGAGGAGTACAAGGGAAACAGGGGCCGCTACGAACGTGAATGCAATGAAATTGGGTGGACGCTAGCATGGTCCAACCCGCAAATTCGCAACCATAGAGGGTTGATACAAAGAGCGGTTGACAGTTGGAGAAATACTAGAAAGGACAAGGGTATGAGGTCTAGAAGGGTGAGAAAGACTGAACACAAGAGATGATAGGTACCTATCAGCCCCGCATATTTAACGCTTCTTTAATGACAAATGACACTAATTTCAGAATTGGGGCGTATAGCCGTTCGATTACTAAAACAAGTCTTTTACAGTGCCTCCTGTGAAGTGCCTTATGATCAAAGTCGAATGACAGCAACCCCTACCGTGTAGATTTTGCTCTCAGCGAAGGGGTGGATGGACAAAAGTACGGCTGGCTTGCAGACCCCAACTAGTGACGTTTAAACTCTAATCCTGGCATAGCTAGGGCACTGGACCGAGGGTACTTCGTAATAACGCTGACGTTAGTAGCACAGAAGCATCACCACCCGGGATGACAGCCACGCATCAGGGATATGTGATTATCAAGCTTGTACCTGATGAATATCACTGAAGATCCCACTGCAAACATATGTGCCACTAAGGATTGGCGGTCATGAGTCCAGTGGGATTAAGCGTCAGCACTAAGTAGCGGAAGACGGGAATGTATACAGCAGCATCCGACCAGCCGAGCTCTTAGCATCCGCACCCCTTGTGGGCCATACGTCACTTGGACGGTAGCTGTCTGGGATTGGAGACATGGTGAATGGCGGCCCAGTATGCGCACTCACCTCGGGATGAGGCGCTGATGCCCACAACATACATTTACGCACCCAATGCTGAGCAGGACGTGTTAAGCACAGCCTAGAATAAGAGTGTCCAGCGATTATTCAGAGCTAGGGCAGATGTCCGCATGTGGGAGACAACTTTGGCGCGAGTGAAGCCAGCAATCAAAGGTGCCTTCGAATTCGCGTCCACATGAGATGTGGTGCTTGCGTTCGTTACCACTGGTACGCGCGTAAGACAACCTGGGGGGCCGGCCGGACGTACTACCAGCGAAAGAAGATGTGTGTGAACAGGAAGCTACAAGCATGTCACGTTCGTAAATGAAGGCTAGCTAGAGAACTTCAAGAGTGAGGTCATCTTTACCTCGATCAAGCTCGGCGTAGCATTTGACTATTGATACCACTACAGTTGCCTCCTGCGGACAAGCCCGACAGCAGCTACCACCCGGAGGCGATAACGTTGCGATGATTGGACACTGAGTTAGCCAAGCGCACGTAATCATCGCTCAAAGGGGGTGGTGCAGCAGCTCGTCCATTGGTAACCATTGATGTTACCACTGAGCGAGTTCACCTAATTGCAAGATGCCCCACCTTAAAAATGTCAGACCCCGGCCCCATCATTTCCAGATTTAGGCGGTAGGATCGAAACATATTGTGAATTCATAGCTGCCCCGACTTGATACTAGATGGGAACCTTACTCTTGGCTTGCAGAACACTGCGCTGATGCTTCTTGATACCATCTTACTGTACATTACCTCAGTTGCTGTATCAAAAGTCCGTTCGCTTCCTTCAAGGAGTTAGTGTAGTGCATGCAAGTTTCGTAATGTATCAGTGGCTTACATGCAAAGGTGCGCGCTTGTCTGCGAGACACATCACAGTGTATTTGCTTCGTCATCTCAAGCCACTACGCTCTCAGCATTGATTGCCCCCGCGTTACAAGGATAATTCAACGCTTTTGAAATTGTTGTGACCAGGATACAAGATACGAAGGACAAACAATCCACGAAAAAAAGTTTACTTCGTCTACAGCTCTGCAATTTTGAAATCAAAACTAGAATTGGGTGGTATCAATCAGGTGGCACCGATACCCATGAGGTCATCGACACAACTGAAATAGGGAATTGGAAAAAACAATGCAATAAAGGTTGGGAAGAAAACATCACTCGACAGTCACAGACTTGGCCAAGTTTCTTGGGAAATCAACATCAACGCCCTTGTTAACAGCCAACCAGTAAGACATCATCTGCAATGGGATAATGTTCAACAAACCCTGCAAACAGTCAACAGTCTGTGGGACCTCCAACGTAGCCATAGCCTTCTCGACATTGATACCTGTATCACCTTCGTTGAGAATAATGATTGGACGACCAGCTCTAGCAATGACCTGTTCAATGGCAGACATGGTTTTTGGGAACAAGGAGTCTCTAGTGGCAAATGCAATGATTGGTAGCTGGTCATCGACCAAGGCCAAAACACCGTGCTTCAATTCACCAGCTAGAACACCCTCAGAGTGCATATAGGAAATCTCCTTGATCTTCAATGCACCTTCCAAGGCACTTGCGTATTGGTAACCTCTACCGAGCAACAAAAGAGACTTCTGGTTAGCCAACTCCTCGTTACAAAGTCCCTTAATCTTGTCTTCCAAATCCAAGACTCTCTTGATCTGCTCTGGAATTTGCTGCAAGCCAGCGATGATCTCTCCACGACGCTCAATTTTTGAAACACGGTCATCGGAAAGAGAAAGGGCAATCATAACCAAGGCAATGTACTGAGATGTGTAAGCCTTTGTTGAAGCGACACCGATTTCAGGACCGGCATTGATATGAACACCACAATGGGTCTGACGAGAGATAGAAGAACCAACAGAGTTAACAACACCAACGGTAATAGCATCCCTCTCCAAACAGTACTGCAAAGCCATCAAGGAATCAGCAGTTTCACCAGACTGGGAAACGAAGATACATGTGTCGTCTCTGAAGACTGGTGATCTTCTGTCCAAGAAGTCCGATGCCAACTCAACACTCACAGGAATCTCAGTCAATTCTTCAAAAATTGATCTGGTGGCCAAACAGGAGTGATAGGATGTACCACAGGCAATCATGATGATTCTTCTGCATCTTCTGATGGTGGACAACCAGGACTTCAACCCACCAAGTGTGACAGTCTTGTTTTCAAAGTCCATACGGCCTCTCATTGTGTTGAATGTAGATTCTGGCTGCTCGAAGATCTCCTTCTGCATGAAATGATTGTATGGTCCTTTCATGATTTGAGCCAACTCCATCTCCAAAGTCTGAATAGATCTAGTGGCAGAGATGTTGTCATCCTTTCTAGCTCTATGGATGTGCAACTCACCGTCATAAATATGGGCGATATCGTCATCCTCTAAGAACAAAACCTTCTTGGTGTGCTGGATGACAGAAGCTGGGTCAGAGGACAAGAAGAACTCGACAGGCTGTGGCATACCATCTTCACTCAAGAAAGCTCTGGACTGAGAGTGTCTTAGACCTTCGCCCTTGGCAACTGGCATGAGACCAAGCTGAACAGCGTCATGCTCCTTCTGCATTGGGCTCAACTCATGCTCAACATCAGCGAACTCAACATCGACGAAGTCAACCTTCAACTTCTTCTCAGTCTTAACACCAACCAACAATGGAGAACCTCTTCTGGTAGAAACAACCTCGTTTGGGTAGTGAGTAGACTTGACCAAGAGACCATAAGAACCATCAATCTCGAAGACGACCTGTTTCATGAGCTCGTTGAAGTCTGGCTCGTTACCGTTCTTGATGTTGGTGTCATAGATGTGCTTGAACAACTTGGCGATACACTCAGTATCGGTGTCAGACTCAAAAACGAAACCCTTAGTGCTCAATAAAGTCTTCAATTCTCTGTAGTTGGTGATGATACCATTGTGAACGACGACAAACTCCTTGGAAGCACCAGAGCTCTGTGGGTGACAGTTGACAACCTTTGGCTCACCGTGGGTGGCCCATCTGGTGTGTGCAATGCCCGCATGGGACAAGAAGGTGACATCGTCTTTGTAGTTCTGAGCCTCGTACTCCTTCTTCAACTGGTGGACCTTACCGATCTGACGAACGACGTATGTCTCATCAGCCTTGTCACCATCAATGGCCAAACCGGCGGAGTCGTAACCTCTGTACTCCAATCTCTGCAAACCTTCAATCAAGGTGCCGGCGATTTCGCCTCTAGACTTTTCAACCAAGTAGTTGACGTAACCAAAAATACCACACATGACGTTACAGTAATCAATGGGGATCAAGTGGTTGTAGGTGTTTTGAGTTGGGCGGCTAAATTTAGCGGCGAGATCAAATTCGGTATCAAAAGGGGGGTGGCGTTGACTCAAGAGGCAAACAGTTCTTGAACAAATGCAATTGCGATAGAGATACTGTTTTCTGGAGCAAAATCGGGGTTCTGCCTGAGTGAAAACTTCCTCTGGTGATCTTTTGTCCTAATTTGAGTGGGCGTGTAACAGCTGAAACTCGGCAAGGAATCGAGTTTTTTTTTGTTTTGGTTTCGCTGTGCGATGTCAGTCAAAGTGCGAGATCGTGGATCGAGGTCAAAAATTAGAACAAGGGCCACGTCAACGTTGTGAAGTGGTGATAGGGCTACCTAATATGTGCTTCCAGTTGAATAAGCTGGAAAAACTACAGAGGAGGGATCGAGAGGAACTTTGCGGCTTGGTGGGCTGATATATAACTGTGGTCGCCACAATGGGCTCGGTTTGTTTACTTTTCGTCGTTACAGCCGATGTGAGATGAGCACTACGCGCACTGCCTTGTGCATCCAAATATAGACATTCCCGCACCTTAACATTGCAAAGCTGGCTTTGCATCATCAGTACCAAATAATTCACAGAATCAATAGATACAGATATCACATGCTATATCGACATACGTCATTTCTTGAACTCATGGCCTGTCATCGGAGGACCTGCCAAATTACCAGACAGCAGTCCTAGTTTTCGCGCACATAATTACGCTGCCTAATTGGGTAAACGGTAAATAAACAGGGCACCGGGTGAGCACGTCAAAGTGAACCACGAAGCAGGGAAGTCATTGAAATGGGAAGCTCTATCATGGTCATGACGACTGGCCATACAATAAATGTATTTATGTATGTTGGTGGTCCTTTCATCTGTGTGGAAATCCCGGCTGTTCTAGTGTACATGGATATCGTAGGGCTTTTGTGAAAATTACTTAGCTAAATAGACCCGATCTGAGATTTTGGTTAGTGAGATCTGAACAGCATACTAAACTATTAACCTGGTCACAGACCGTTACCAAATTGCTGGTGGACTTGAACAGCTGGTTAAGCGAGACGTCATCGCTTACAGAAACATCCTGAAGAGGCTCAAAATGACATGCATAGGGCTCAAGGATAGAAGCAGGAACGAGCCCATTAGTGAAAACCAGAAGCGTGCAACAGCGTTATGCGGCCCTGGCCCAGGAAGGAATTTAGAGAACCAGGATGCTTCTGTTCTTTAGTATTAATGGAAGCGGAGAAGCTTAACGAATATCCTGCCAGCTACTATCACCAAATGAAGCCAGCGAATAACTTTCGACCTGTTCAGAAGCTGCTCTTCTCCTATGGTATTACGGGCAACAGCATCCGGACCACGCCGATGATACATCAGCGCTTCAACTCATAGAGTCATCATCGCAAGTCACCAAAGACTACCCGCCAGACGACATCTTAGATTTTGAGACGCACGCATCTGTCCAAATGGCCAAGTAACAAGCCATCTGCTGTTCTCGAAAGTATTCAAAAAGATCATAAGACCCTACCCGTTACAACTTTCACAACTTGTGAGAGATACGATTTCAGCAACATCTTGGAGAATAATAAATTAGGAGTTTAGGTTCTTGTGCCCAACGAGATTCTACATTTCAAATACTAGGAGGCTCATGATGTGTTGATATTATCATCTGGATCAATTGTGGGATGGGGCATCAGCGAGTCCACACTTCAGGAGAAGATCTTACCTTTGTTCCACAACAGCATGGTGTCGAAATATGAGTATCCAGAATCTGAGGATATGGACTACATCACGGTCAGTGCTGGACCAGACATGGAAAGTCACTCGATATCAGAGACTATAATCATCAATGCATCCGATCAACAGAAAGCTTTGCTGGACAAGGCTGCATTTTCATCTGGATTATCCCGATCAACTAGATTGGCCATCCTGGAGAATGCACTGGAGAGACATATTCGTCAGACTCGAAAGATCACAGAGGGAGTATCGATAGGCAAAAAGCTCACTGTCACCGAGAAGGATTTATTAAGGTCTACAGGAAGACTGTTTCTACTCAGAGGGAAACTCAACTTGTACTCAGAGTTGATTGAGATCCCTGATTTGTACTGGAGTGAGCCCAACCTGGAGAGAATTTACAGAGCAGTGTCCAATATGCTTGATATTTCACCAAGAATTGCAATTCTAAACAAAAAACTTGACTATGCCACTGACGAGTCTCGTGCTATGCTTCAAACACTCAACGAGGAGAAATCTAATCGTCTTGAGTGGATCATCATCATACTGATTATGATCGAAGTTGGATTTGAGTCCTTTCACTTCTACGAAAGATACGTACTAGATCCTAAGAAGACAGAAACCAAGTAAATGGTCATGTTTATTTATCTTCCATCACTCTTTATCCACTATATCGAGCTCCAGTGTAATTTTAGATCCATCCAAAACCTTGATGTGAGTGAGATCCTTCACGACGTATGATGCACCAGCTGCATAGAGAAGTTGTGGGTTGAAGGAGCTAGCGATACCGATGACCTTGGCCCCGGAATTAACACCAGC
The DNA here is from genome assembly GCA_030567115.1 of Petasospora euphorbiae. Classification (NCBI taxonomy): domain Eukaryota; kingdom Fungi; phylum Ascomycota; class Saccharomycetes; order Phaffomycetales; family Wickerhamomycetaceae; genus Petasospora; species Petasospora euphorbiae. The sequence goes on from JAJLRQ010000013.1 coordinate 86,695, forward strand.
TGCAATACCAACTGGGGCGTCTTCGAAAACGATCTTTCTCACAGTAGATGGATCTGCGCCCAGCTTTTCACACAGTAGCTCGGCACCTTTCAGGTACCCCTCAGGATTTGGTTTACCTTTGGTAACCATCTCGGCAGTGATAAAGACATCAGGCTTTGTTACATCACTCAAAATGCTATTAAACCAATTGAATGCCAAAGATTTATTTCCTGAAGTGACAATGCACCACTTTTCTTTGTCAAGTCCATTGAGAAGGTCAGCATGTCCAGGAATAACCTTGACCAAATCACCGTGCTCAACAGCAATACTCTTATCAAATGCCAAAGCAGCCTTATTGTCTGTGTTGTCAATTGCTGGGAAAAATCTAGCCATGACCTCAGAAGTTCGGGTACCATGAGAGTACTCAAAAAGTGTAGAACTATCAACATTGTGTTCTTCACACAGCTTGGTCCAGATACGCTCGACGGCATCGGTAGTATTTACCAAAGTTCCATCGAGATCAAATAGACACAAGTCTGTTTCCACAATAGCTCTGCCCATCTTCTGCTATCAGATCTGTTCTGTGATCAACAAAAGGCAGTGTCGAACAAGTTGGGACTTTGCAGTGGGATCTGACAAGTGGCCGTTCCGTACGTCATCGTTTTTTTTTTCTTCCCTGTTTTCCCCTTTCCATATAACGTGTACAGCGAAATACCGTCACGTTATCTGAAATGCAAACATTGTGACCACCTCCAAAATTGCTATCAGCTAGTATTATCGTCAGTCATGGTGTTTGTGTATCGAATCAATGGAATCATCGACCATCGCTGTTCTTTCTACTTGGTTTCAGTCAGTAAAGGAGCCACGTATTATGCTTAATGCGGGGAATAAGACACATCGACGGTGGTTCTGTAGCAGTGACCTTTCCTACATTCAGTCGCGTTCGAAAAGAAGTGAATCTGATAGCACTTATTCTCCTTCCAGGTAGGTTTCAGCGGCACCAATTGTGAATTTTAGCATTCTTATAGGCTATACGTGGTTGGTTGAAGTACAAATTACAAAATTCAACAAGGAGGCATCTTGGCCGAGTGGTTAAGGCGAAAGATTAGAAATCTTTTGGGTTTACCCGCGCAGGTTCGAATCCTGCAGATGTCGTTATTTTTTTCGTACAATTTCAGCCAAAATGCTGCCCCAACCAAATGATATTATCTTACAGGATGATTCTCCTCTTGTGAAGCAAATTTAACTGTATATTGTGTGTGTGTGTATATTGAAAGTCATTTGAAATGATTGTCAACAGTATATACCGGTTTCAAAGCCCGATACTGAGGATTATAGATCGCCAAAGGATGAGTAAATGTCTTTCCACTCCTGGAAGAATCCTCTAAAGAATTTGACACCGAGACCAACGTCCTTAGATCCTGTGGCAGCTCTGATACTGTGCATGGAAAGTTGTGCAATTCCAAGATCAACAGTTCTAGCACCAGTCAACGAAGAAATAGAAGGACCGATGGTTCCACCTGATCTAGCGCCATTCTTGATTTGGAAGTATTGAAGCTTGTCACCGTTCTTTCTAGCAACCTCCTCACAAAGGGCAAGGCCGACGACATCAGTTGCCATATGGCCGTTGGTGTCTGTCGCAATAGTAATTCCGGTGTTTGGAAGTGGATAGTGATGTTCGAGATACTCGTTCTTGTAAGTTGGGTTCATCAAATGAGTCACATCAGCGGACAGAACAATGGAGTTTGCAAAGGAGACGCGAGCAAGAGTCTCCGAGTCTTCAAATAGAGCTGCGATGACACGCTCTGTGACACTGGTCATGATTGTAGACTTAGCACCCTGTCTTGTGAGCGAGCCAATCTCTTCATTGTCATACACGAAGACCTGTGAGAATGAACCGTCTGGGATAGGCTTGTCGACATATTCCATGAGAGCGAAGAGAGCAGCGAAAGAGCAGATGCGGTCATCAATTCTTGGAGCGTACAAGAAGTCATCCTTTAGACCACCAATGGCGCCGCGTTGAACGTCGAAAATATCAAGATCGAGCTGGAGCATGTCTTCAACGCCACAACCTGCGAGTTCTGCGATGTATCTCAAGAGAGCGAGGGAGTGATTCTTGAACAATGGTGATGCCTTCTCAGCCTTGGTAGGCTCTGGATCCTCACCTGGGGTGAATGCAATAACTGGAACAGCCTGAGTCTCCAAATTGAAAGGCGGATCAGCTGCGGCACCAAAATGTGGGGCAAGAGTCGAGATTCTAGCAATTGGCTTTGGAGATGAGTTGATGAGCTTGGAAACAATTCTGGAACCAGTTGGAGAACTGGAGTCTTTGACCTTCACCAAGACTCTACCACCGATACCAAGATCTCTATCAAACCAGAGGTGAGAGAGGGCACCAGCGTAAGGTGCAACACCAAGAAGCTCATAACCATCAACCTTCTCCTTTTTAGAAACTGTCTTGAGCTTTCCAGCAAGTGAGTCAATGTGACATCCGATAATTGCAGAACCGTTAGTTGGCTCCCAACCTTTACCGATTGCGAATGCGGCAAGGTTGGTGTCGGATCTCTTGGTGTAGTATAAACCCGGTGTGATGTCGGACCAGTCCTCCTTCTCGGATAGGTACTTGAACCCCTTGGACTCCAACAACTTTGAGAAGTATTCAACCACATGATAGATTGTAGGGTTTTCGTAGGTGAACTTGATATACTCTTCTGCGTACTTCATGAAGTAGTCCTTGCTCTTATCGGCGACAGTATCGTCATCCGCCTCGTAGTCTTCCTCCGGGGTAGTAATCTCACTCTCAGAGAACTCATCAGACTCTGAGTCGAAATTGACAATTGCCTTCTTGATGATAGTCTTGGATGAGGTAGATTTCTTGGAGCGAGTTTTCTTTTGAGCAACAGTTCCAGACGTGGTATCAGATTCCTTCTTGTTGAGCATGCTGGCACCCAACTGGAATAGGTCGAAGGCCTGGCGCATTGCCTTCTCTGCTTTCTCAAAGTCAACTTCTTTGCTGGTCATTGGTGATTATGGATTACTATTAGCTGAAGTAGATGACACTAGGAGCAGCTTAGAATCTGGTGAATGGTCAAAGTTGCGAGCGGTCCGAGCGAAAGATAAAGTGCTGGCTCGACGACTAATTGCGAGCGCGGAGTTCAAAGTCCGGTGGCGGGCTTATATTGGTTGCATATGAGGGCATGGCGTGGACGGTTTAGCGAGTACAGGAAAATCTGAGTTTTGGTGGAGGCAATTTCAAGCATCCGAGATAATACTTGCACCACGACTTGATCTTCTTGGTCCATAATGGTGGATGTGCTGACTGATTGAGCCATACCCGAGACTGCGATAAGCCCAGCCGGCATCTGATTACTTAATTGCTTAATCATACGGTCGGAATTTTTTGCCAAAAAAAAAATTTGTGCCCGCTCGCGTCGGAAATGGTGCGGAGATGAACCTTTTCTCTTCTTTATAACCTTTTGACACCATGTGACTTGACTCAGAGCCAGTTCTCGTCAACACATCTACGTTTCAGCATGTCTAAGCAGAACGAACAACTTCCAGACATCCTCTCTGAGGCCGTGCTCAAAGCATCGGTCCCAGTTCCTGAAAACTTCGTTGAGGTTAAGGGTATTGACTACTCCAAGCCAAAGAGCGTGAATATGAGAGCCACAGACCTCATTAAGGGTATGAAAACCATGGGATTCCAGGCCTCTGCTCTTGCTGAAGGATGTGAAATCATTGACGAGATGAGAGCTTGGAGAGGTGAGCACAGAGACAACTTGGAGGAGCACAAGAGAAACGGTGAGTTCGACGATGAGGGTTACCAGAAGACCACTGTGTTCCTTGGTTACACTTCCAACCTGATTTCCTCTGGTCTCCGTGACACCATCCGTTACCTGGTACAAAACAAGCACGTTAGCGCCATCGTCGCCACAGCAGGTGGTATTGAAGAGGACCTTATCAAGTGTTTGGCCCCTACATACATGGGTGACTTTGCACTTAACGGCTCTAAACTTCGTGACGAGGGAATGAACCGTATCGGTAACCTCCTGGTCCCTAACGACAACTACTGTAAGTTTGAGGAGTGGATCGTGCCTATTTTGGACACATTGTTGGAGGAGCAGACTGAGGCTGCAAAGAAGCTCGGTGCCGACTGCCTTGATGCTGATTCCCCAGCTGTGCTGACTCCATCAAAGCTCATTGACAGACTCGGTAAAGAGATCAATGACGAGTCATCAGTTCTCTACTGGGCACACAAGAACAAGATCCCAATCTTCTGTCCTGCCATCACCGACGGTTCCATTGGTGACATGCTCTTCTTCCACACATTCAAGGCATCCCCACAGCAGTTGAGACTCGATATCGTCGCTGATATTCGTAAGGTTAACTCCATGTCCATGGCTGCGTCCCGTGCCGGTATGATTCTTCTTGGTGGTGGGTTGGTCAAGCACCACATCTGTAACGCTTGTTTGATGAGAAACGGTGCTGACTACGCTGTGTACATCAACACCGGCCAAGAATTTGACGGTTCCGATGCTGGTGCCAGACCTGACGAGGCTGTGTCATGGGGTAAGATCAAGGCTGAAGCCCACTCTACCAAGATTTACGCTGATGCTACGGTGGTCTTCCCCCTCATTGTTGCCGCTACCTTCGCCAGCGGAAACTGAACGTTCGACCCGCAACATTCAACAGACATCTATGTACATATGCTCCTGCTCTGAAACAGTTTGCACCATAGCGTACCCTCAAGATTAAGCTATTAGTCGACATCGCATAACATACAAATCTCTACTTTATAACATCTGTCATTCATACACGGGTCATTAGCCATTGAATAACGCCGCCCACGCGTTATCTGCACGCAATTGTCCGACACCCAGCGACACATTTTTTTTTTCGTTAACATCCGTTTTCCTGCTTCCAAGAACCATTGTGAAGCTGTGATTAAGTGACCACTGTACATCAACTCCGGCAATGGCAGAAAATAACAGAGATGTGCTTCCGACGTTCGTCAAGCCTACACACTACGACTTGGAGGTGTTCGACATCGACGTTGCCACCAACACATTCGGTGGTAAAGTTGCTATCTCCCTCGACGTGAAGGAGGACACAGATGAGATTGTTTTGCATTCAGAGAACATTGAGTTCTTGGAGACCAAGGTTACATACACCATCACAAAGACAGAGTCCCAGGTCGCCGTGAAGGAGATTGTCTTCAACGAAAAGCTCAGCACAGCTGCCATCCAATTGGAGCAGCAGCTCAAGGCTGGCGGAAAAGTTGTCCTCGACATCAAGTACACATCTAAAATCAGAGACAACATGGAGGGTTTCTACAGATCCGACTACAAGGATAAGGACGGCAATGACGAGGTCATGCTCTCCACCCAGTTTGAGGCTGTTGCCGCCCGTACCGCTTTGCCATGCTTTGATGAGCCAAACTTGAAGGCATCTTTCCAGCTCACTATTACAGTGGCAGCAGATGTTACCGTTATCTCCAACACACCAGAGGTCACCTCCACTGTTTCTGGCGATAAAAAGACAGTCAAGTTCCAGGAGACCCCACTTATGAGTACATATCTCTTTGCCTGGGCAATCGGTAAGGTCGACTACATTGAGACCTTCACCGAAAAGAGCTACAACGGTAAGAAGATCCCAATCAGAGTCTACACACAGGAAGGAATCTCCGAGCAGGGTCGTCTTGGCTTGGAAGTGGCCTCCAAGGTCGTTGACTTCTTCTCTACAGTTTTCGACATTGACTACGTTTTGCCAAAGCTTGACATGATTTCTGTCCCGGCTTACTCTCACAACGCTATGGAGAACTGGGGTCTTATCACTTTCAGACCAACTGCCCTGCTCTTCGATACAGCCACTTCAGCAGCATCTTATAAGAAGAAGGTGGCTTACGTGGTTGCCCATGAGTTGGCTCACCAATGGTTCGGTAACCTTGTCACCATGGACTGGTGGGATGAGCTATGGTTGAATGAAGGATTTGCCACTTGGGTCGGCTACTACGCTATTGAGAATATCTACCCAGAGTGGCGTATCTTTGATCAGAACACCACAGAGAACTTGCAGCAGGCTTTGAACGTTGACGCTCTCCGTGGCTCCCACCCTGTGGAGGTTCCAATTCAGAGCTCCTCGGATATTGACCAGGTGTTTGACCATATCTCTTATTGTAAGGGTGGTAGTGTCATTCACCAGTTTGCTAAGGCAATCGGCCTCGAGACTTTCCTAAAGGGTGTTTCACACTACCTTAAGAAGCACAAATTTGCCAACGGTACAACCAAGAACTTGTGGGAGTCTATCTCTGAAGTGTCTGGAAAGGATGTTGTGTCGATGGCTGATAACTGGATCTCTAAGATTGGTTTCCCATACGTCTCTGTCGAGCAAGATGCCGAGGGTAATGTTACATTTACCCAAAACAGATTCTTGTCTGCAGGTGACGCCACTGAGGAGGAGAACCAGACTATTTGGTGGATTCCGTTGACCATTTCAACAGGACCTTCTTCTTCCAGTAAAATCGATGAAGTACTCTCTGAGAGATCTAAGACTATCCAGGGACTTGCTGCATCTAATCCATTCTTCAAGGTCAACAAGAACTCCGACGGTTTGTACCGTGTTGTTTATGATGCTGTCACACTTGAGGCTATCAAGAAGAACTTGGACAAGCTCTCTGCTACAGACAAGTGTGGACTCATCGCGGACTGCTCTGTCACCTCCACCGCTGGCTTGATGAAGACCTCTGACTTCCTGGACCTTTTGAAGCTCTTTAAGGGTGAGACCGACCCTGTCGTCTGGTCTGCTATTCTGGAGGCATTCAAGACCATCCAGTCAGCCTGGTATGAGCAGCCTGAAGATGTCCAAGAGGGTCTGCACAAGCTTTTCCAAGAGATTGTCACACCTTCTGCTCTCAGTTTCGACTTCGAGACATCATCTGATGACTTCTTGACTGAGGACATGAGAGTCAGATTGCTTTCTGCTGGTGTCTCTGCTGGTGTCCCAGAGATCGTCCTTAAGGCCAAAGAACTTTTCGAAAAGTACTCTGCTGGTGAGGCTGTTGATCCGTCTTTGAGAGGCGTCATCTTCAAGGCTGTTGTGTCCAGCAGTGATGCCACCGAGGAAGACTTTGACAGGGTTTTCAACCTAATCTTTGCCCCAAACACTGCTTTGGATACTCGTGAAATCGTTCTTAGTGCTCTTGGTTCAGTCAAGAACCCAAAGCTGGTCGATAGAGCTGTCTCCCTGATGCTTGATGAGAAGGTTCCAATCATGGACTTGCAGTTCGTTGCGTATCCATTGTCTGAAAACGGAAAAGCCAAGGCTTCGTTCTGGAAATATTTCAAGGAGAACTACGATGCTATCTACACTCGTCTGAATGCTAACAGGGTCGTGTTTGACAGATTTGTCAAATTCACATTGTGTCACTTTGCCTCTTTGGAGTTACTCGATGAAATTAAACAGCTCTTCGCTGGAAAGGATCTCTATGGGTTCGAAAGATCTCTCGACCAGGTTTTGGACAGTGTTGAGACAAAGGCTAAGTGGGTTTCCAGGGATAAAGAGTCTGTTGTTGAGTGGTTGGCTAAAGAAGGATACTCTGGTTGAATGTCGTATTGATAGGCCAAGTGTACAAAAAGGACACTAAGCTCCGCTAGCCACTTAGTGCCCGGATCGTTCGAGAATACACTTCACTATGAGCCGAATAGAGCTGACCAGCTCGTCATGTTCAAAACTCGAATATGCTACAATATCCAACAATTCATCTGATTGCGTAGACTCCTGTCACTAATTGTAGATATTCGGCTCCATCGTAATGGTGCAAAATCATATGTGGTACATGTGCATGGGTTGACGCGCCAATCCTAGGATTTTCAGTGGTGTCATGTGAGCTGCGGGGGGTAGTTTCCCCAGATTGTGTAGATCTCTGAAATATTCGACGATCCAATTTCGTACACCGCAGCTAGTTCCATTTCTACCCATGGTGCATGAGAGCTGGAATACACCGATGTTTCTGCACAGAAGGCACACGCTGCAACAAGATCACACGCGCACGCTTGTTCCGATACAGAGATACTTGCACAGTAGACCAAACTTGCACAGTGCTTGTACTCAGAGGTGAGCGATACGCTTTTGCTCAAAAAGCCTACGTACGGCGATCCGGACAAAGCCGGCTTAACTCAGCAAAAAATCAATGTTAAATTTATGCAAACTTAACTTCATTGTGCGACAGTTTCACCTCCGCGTATGCTCCACAAGGTCACACTTGAGACAACCCGTATTGAACAGGTAACGAGTTGCAGCTGTATGTACCTTTTGGCTATTGTGAGACATTGTGATGTAGTTTCATGTGTTTTCGCTGAAAATGACAGAAGTTAGAAGTTGTGAGCCCCGTGGCCGACTTGTGCAGGTGCATTCAGGTGCATAATCAGGGGGGGACTTATGTATAGATGCGCAGGTGGAAAACTGCTGGACTCAAATAGACATCACACATATCAATGAGACGCGCCTACTTGGCCTGATCCAGGGAAATGGAATTAGTTCAATCAACGACAATGGGAGTCACACAAAAACAAGTGCAATTTAGCTGTACGACTGGTTACGACAAAGGCACAGTCATGTATAATAAACAACTTCATCACGGAACAACGAAATGACTCGCGAAGAGCAACTGCCAACATCAAGCTGCTTAGTTACTTATTTGACCCTCTGCATCTATCCCATTCAAGCGATTGCAAAGCACAGGGATAAGGTATTGGACCGAGGTCCGACAATTTCTATAGTTTGTCCGCTGAAGTCCGCAGGGGTGGGGCTGATCTGTGGATTGTCGAACATGTCCTTTTTAACATTTTTGGCGTTACGCAGCCCGAAGCTTACCCTCCTTTTGACCGTGCCCCTTCCTGACACGCCCAAGTTGGCAGACGATTGAACCAAAATCTGGGCCAGATTCACCACCTATTATCGATATGAGCTGCCTACGAAATTGTCAACCAAATTATTCGACAATGGGAACCGAACCAAACCTTCAGCAAATTCACGACTTTCTCGTCACACTTTCCAAAGAGTGTGGCGATATTATCCGCACCCACTCTGGAAAAGAGAGCTTTGACGATAAGGCCAACTCAGTTGATCTGGTGACCGCAATCGACAAGCTTGTTGAAGCAAAGGTGTCCGAGCGCATCAATGATGAGTACCCGGAGTTCAAATTCATTGGAGAAGAGACCTACGTTGCTGGCGAAACCAAACTCACTAACGCACCAACGTTCATCGTGGACCCGATTGACGGTACAACGGACTTCATTCATGGGTTCCCATACTCTTGTATCTCATTGGGCTTTGCCGTTGAGAGAAAGAGCGTTGTTGGCGTCATCTACAACCCACACCTCAATCTATGCTTCCATGCTATCAAGGGCCAGGGTGCCTATCTGAACGATAAGAAACTACCAAATCTGAGTGAGAAGCCATTGACTTTACAGTCTTCTCTAGTTGCCCTGGAGTCAGGTAGTGATCGAGATGGCGAGAAGTTTGAGATCAAGATGTCCACATTCAAAAACTTGCTCAGCAAGGAGAAGGGATACATCCATGGTTTCAGATCATTTGGCTCGGCTGCAATGAATATCTGCCATGTTGCCACTGGTCAGCTAGACTCATACTGGGAGGGTGGTTGTCAATCTTGGGATGTCTGCGCTGGCTGGGTTATACTGGAGGAAACCGGTGGTATTGTTGTTGGAGGTGTGAGAGATCAATGGGATAACGAGATTGATAGTAGAGTCTATTTGTTTGTGAGAGGGGCACCAAAGCCAGACCAGGAAAGATACGTAAAAGAGTTCTGGAGCAACATCACTGGTGATCTTAAATATTGAATACTAAGTAATTACACTTATTCTATTTACAATTTTCTGAAAGCCACCTCATCTGGGACTCTAAAAGTCACTCTAAACATTGGCTTAGTTGGAGCAACTTGTCTCACAAACTGGAACTGTAGAGTTGAGAACTCCAATTGATACTGCATCACATCACACATCTTCTGATGCACTCTTCTGTGTAACTCGTCCATCGATGGCTCCGGCTCATCAGGTGAGAACTTCCAGAAGCAGTATACATGTACAAACGGTAGCTCGAATCCTTCAACGCCTCTAATTTCTGGGTAGTCGGCATAAATTCCATTGAACTCATTCAAAAACTCCAAAGCAGAATCTGGAAGATTCATAACAAAGTGCTTGATGAATTTAGGAATAGGAATGGTGTGTACCACTGGTTGCTCTCCCTTTCTCTTACGTGAAGTGTGCGTGACCTGTCCACCCCTCTCCTCTGAAAACTGTTGGGCGTACTTCACGCACTGCTGAGTCAACTCACGACCATTCATGTTAAGGGTCTTTACGTACTGCTCAACTTTGTTCTTCTCAACATTAACCTTCATCCACTTGTAAGAATCTGGGTTAAGATCGTTCGAGAGAACAAACACCCTCTTCTTTCCAGCTGGGATGGCAAACGGACCAACACCAGCCATCAAATCACACACCAAATCACCCTCGTTGAACATTCCAACCAATCTATCGTGCTCTGTATGAAGTCTGGAGTTCCAGTAGACCTTCTCGAAGTCAAACTGGAAAACACATCCGGACTCTCTCTGCTCCACGACGAGATCGTTGTCACCAGCGATTACCTTCATTGGGAATGTACGGTACACGGCATGGATGGTGTCAACTTTGTCCACCACTGTACGGATGTTTGGATTCTTGTCCAGAATTACCTGGCCAATGATAGATCCAAACGGCTTGAACTCATCTCTCAGATTTAAATGAGCAATGTGGCCAGTTATTGTGAACCCAGATGGTACCTCGTTCAGAAACTTCTCAGGCAAGATAGCGGACAGGATATCCTCCGTACGCCAGAAATCGTAATTAAGATCAAGTGCATATGGCCTCAGCTGAATGTTGTTTTCCTGGATATAAGTGAGAGTCTCTGGAGAGAGCTTTTGCTGAGCTTCTTCAACAGTTGAGACCTCCTCCTTAAGGAGAACACCTCTAGTGCCGTCATCGTATCTCATGACGTTACGCATCTTCTTCAGCTTCAAAACATCCTTGGCGTGGACTTTTGTGAAAACACCAACTAGCTTGGCCTCAGTGAAATAGGCCTCAACGAGTGGCAGTTGACGGTGGAAGAAAGAACGGTCCAAGACCATCATGTTTCTGTTGACCGGTGGGAGCAGGTGCTGAGGAGTCTGATGTGACATCTTTCGTACAAGGTTTTGAGATTTGGTGATTCTGCGTACAAAAGCAGAGAACATGCACCAGAAAGAGTAGGTGTGTATTCAGTGTAGATCTCAGTGAAGTTAGCTAAACTGCAAAACTATCTGCCCGAGCTCATCGATAGGCCCGGAGAGAGGAAAAAAAAAGCGGCGATTGATGACTAAAATATTACATAAACCAGAGGTACAGCTCGAAAAATTTATGAGAGGAAGCTATTATAACTTAGAGAAATCTGGAGACCTTTTGAGTTTTTGTGGACCTGAAGCTCATTAGTTGTTGATTGTATTGGGCATATCCAAACATGGAAGTTCTAAGTATTTCAAAATCCACATCACTGGCATACAACGATGCCGACTCTGACGTTGAGGACATCCTCATGGAAGATGGCGACGACCAAACTCCTCAGCAACAGACAGATGAAGCTGGGCTCAAAAAATCCATTGTCACACCCGGTGAACTTGTCACAGACGATCCATCTTGGATGAGAGGTCACGGTACATACTATCTTGAAAACGACACATTCTCCTCTGTGGCGGGAACCATCTCTAGAGTCAATCGACTGCTTTCTGTTATACCCATCAGAGGAAGATACCAACCGGAGACTGGTGATCATATTGTAGGAAGAATTACCGAGGTTGGACAAAGAAGGTGGAAAGTCGATATCGGTGGTAAGCAAGACGCTGTTCTTATGTTAGGATCAGTCAATCTGCCCGGTGGAGTTCTGAGAAGAAAGTCTGAGAGTGATGAGTTGCAGATGCGTAATTTCCTCAAAGAAGGTGACTTGCTTAATGCTGAAGTACAATCTCTGTTCCAGGATGGATCCGCCTCATTACACACAAGATCAATGAAGTACGGAAAGTTGAGAAACGGTGTTTTCGTCAAGGTGCCTTCATCTTTGGTTGTGAGATCGAAGTACCACCAGCATGAACTCCCAGGTGGTGTTGGTGTCATCATTGGTGTGAACGGTTACGTATGGCTGCGTAAAACAACTGAACAGAAGGGTGCTAATATTGTTGTGAACAAGGATGCCTCTACACTTGCCGGTGCACGCGGCAAATACACTCCAGGTGAAGCATCTGTCAACATCACGAGGCTCGAGGAGGAATCATCATGGGAAATTTACTCAGATGTCAACGACCAAATCTCAAAATCCATCAGAGAGACAATCACACGGTACGCAAACTGTATCAAGGCACTTGCCCATTGTGAGATTGGTATCACTATGGAGAGAGTTGTCGCAGCTTACGAGGCTTCCATCGCCTATGACGATGCCGGTAAGTTGATTGACCGTGAGGTTATGGAGACTATTGGTGCCAATGTGATTGACAGCGAAAAGTACAGAGGAAACTGAACGAATAAAAATAATATGTACAAATATATTTACATTTTCCTGCTCAATCACTTAGTGGACTCCTTTGATTCTTGCTTTTGTAGTTTAGCAAGGGCCAACTGCCTGATTTCTTCTTCCTGCTTCATCTCCTCAATTTTCTTCTGGATACCAGGGGAGATATACTTTTCAACAAATGTCATCTCCTCCTTACGCTTCTTATCCTCCTTCTTTTTAGCAACAATGCACCATGTAGTACCCAAATGTGATCTTTTCTCCTCAGTGACTTCAAGGCCACTGTCATCTAAAATCTCACCAATATCCAGATTCCAACGACAACCCCATGTAGCCAAACGCTTCTCTGCTCTATTATCTAACACTTTGTTGATCATATCGTACTCACCACGACCATGCTCAAGCAACACAATACGACCACCTGGCTTCAACAGTGTAGCAAAGTTCTTCAAAGCCTTGACAGGGTCCTCATGAGAGCACAATCCAAAAGCCTCGATGATGGTGTCATATCTGATACCCGTACTTTGTTCAGTCAATGCAAGTTCCTTTTGATCAACATCACTCACACTGATTCTTTGCTGTTGCTCAGGCGTTGGTGAAGTAGCTCCTGCCAACTCAACAAGATCTTCTGCTCTACCGACAACGAAAGCAGCGTTCTTGTACAATGGGAACTCCTCTCTGAACTTTGTGTTAGCAATCTCCAACATCTTCTTCGAGGAGTCAAGGAAAGTGATGGACTTGATGTGGTCCATCTCAAGGTATTTAACGTTTCTACCCGTACCACAAGACACTTCCAAGACATCTCCACGGCAGTGCTTCATCAACCATTTACGTCTGCGGCCCATGAGCACCATCTTTTCTTCCCAGTCAATCTCGGAGTCGTATTCTTCAGCCTTGGAGTCATAGAACGGCGTGGTATCTCTTGGTGGCAGGATCTTCTCGTTTGTGGTGTTCTCACCCTTGGCCTCTACAGTGATTTCATCAAAGTTGGTGATGCCCTGTTTTTTCAGCTTCTCGTACTCCTCAAGTTTTTTCTCATCTCTGTATCTAGCATGGCCAGTAAGCTTCTTCATTCTCAGCTCCTCGTATTCACTAAGCTTCTCTCCCAAATCCTACTTCTTCCAGAGCTGATCAAGTTCCTTGTCCTTGTCGTAGACACCGTTCATGTACTTGTAACCCAACCACAAAAAGATAGCATATGATCCAACGTAGAACCACGTCATCTTCTTCTGGAAGTCACGTGTACGGAAAACGGCGAACCAACGGACCCATCTGTTGGGAGATTGAAGATCTCTCTCGAGCTGTTCGAGCTTGAGCTCCTCTTTGGTTTTTGGACGTTTGACGGTAGTTGGTGGCTTGTAGAATGAGGACCTGTGGCGGATGGATGCGGCAAAAAATGTCCGCTGGAGCGACCCGGGCCTCTTCAAGAGCTGAAGCATGTTGAGCAAATGAATAAAGGGTTGTCCTATCCAAATCTCTACTGAAGTCGATTGGGGAAGTTGGCTGACTTTATTGGTGATCATGGACTTTTCCAATACACGGGGCTACATAACGTAAAACTTATCGCGAACTTGTTCGATGTGCAAGGCATCCTGCAACTTCATCATAATTTGAGTGTAAACCCCTTACAAACAGGTCTAACATATTGCAATAACGCACTAAAGTAGTGTTCATATGGAGCCAGACGTGGTTGAGATTATTGATATCAAGGAAGCACTCAAATGCTGCAATATCAAGCCGATAACGCTGGAGTTTCTTGGGTTGACTGGGGGTGATCTGGAGGACGTTCAAAGAATCACCTCCACAGACTTCAACACTAAGGTGGTTGAATTGAAAGCTAGGCAAATCGACAGCTATCTTCCAGTTGGTGACGGAGAAGGAAAGTATGATTTATTGGCCCGTCAAGATTAGAACTGGTTGATTTTCCCACCAAGCAGCAGAGACATGTTGTTCTCATCAGATTTTTAGGATGTCTCATTGTAGGCCCAGTCAACAACAGAGTTCAACTTCTTCAACCAGACGAGTCCAGAGATAACCAGTGCCGGACAATCAAATTGCCTGGCACTACCAGCAACGAAAAAGCCAAAGGTTGAACTACTCTCCAGTGACTTCTTTGCTATACCATCGGGCTGTACACCTGGAAGCTAGAGCCCATGAATAACCCCGCATGTACTACGTTGCACACTCCAATCCTTTCACCAAACATCCACATTCAGCCGCTGCATCAACTGTTATACTTTTCATGATAGAGACCCAATGCCTTGATTGGGAATAAGAAACGGTAGTTTGGATACTCTATGGCACACGAGTGATTGAACACACCTTCGATATCCTCAAATTTCCACTCACCAGTAGACTGCTATTTCTTCATGAGCAGCTCGATACCCCTGTCAATGATATCCTTGTCAGGATAGTCGGCTAGGATAAGACCAATAACAGCCCATGCGGTTTGCACAACCAAACTCTGCTCCGTCTCCACGTATGTGTGAAGCTCCGAGGACTTCATAGACTCACTCCATCCACCATCTTCTCTTTGACGTGCAACAAGGAAATCGCATCCTTTTTTGACAACATCAGAGTTATCATATCTCTCGCCAATAGTATTAAGTGCTTCTAATGCGAACATTCCAGCATAAGTGTAACAAATACCCCAGCAACCATACCATGAGCCATCTGCCTCCTAGGCCTTTTTGATATACGAAATGGCCCTCTCGATTGCAATGTCAATCTCTGGCTTTCTGTAAGAGTCGTATTTACGGAAGTAAGTGAGACCCAAGACAACAGAGTCGGTGCATTCCACATATGGGTACTCAACCATGATGTTAGCGAAAACCTCAGCTGGGTTCAATTTTTCCAGCAGTGTAGTTGCCTTTATCTTTTCATAGGTGGCAAAAGATCCGAATTCGAAAGATCCCACGTTTTGCAGCCCCAAAAGGATATCAATAGCGTCGTGCAATCTCTCAGGTGTGATAAGATCCTTAACATGGGCGTATACAGGGCTGTTTTGAACCATCACAATGGCCTTGACAGCTTCTGCTGTACAATCACTCACCGTATAACCTTGCTCCTTAGTACTGAAAGGCCAACCACCAACTCTATGATCCCTGAAACTTCCATCAACACAATCTTCCGTGAACTGGGATCTCACAAGGAATCTATAGCTTGTTTCGACCATGGTTTGGTATTCTGGAAGCTCAGCCAACCCAGCGTTGAATAGATACTGAACAGCAAATGCAGCGTCCCAGACTTGCGAACCATTCGTTCCCATGACAGTCAATCCCTAAGGTCCATGGAACAAACAGTCCTTAAATCTTGCAACGCATTCTTTGAAGTTTTTGGAGTCAGCACCTTCTTCCAAAAACACCACGATCAGCGCAAATCCAGCGCTAACTGGTGCAATAGTCATGTTCTAGGTGTTCATGAGCTCTTTTTGCACAATGGAATAAATGTAAGTTTTGATGCAATTCAACAGCCACTCTGGTCTCCATTGTTCCCATTTGGCCATGAACTTGTTTGCAACATTCAGCACGGTGGTATGCGGATAGTACAGATCGACTCCGCAGACATCATCTCTATGCTTGGAGAAGTCTATTGTGTCATAATCCTGGCGATAGATCTCTGATCTCAATTCTTGTAGTAGATCAGTTTCTTCGCACTGGTATTTGGTTGCACTCAAATAGCCCATGACCAAGTAAATGGCACGTGTATGGACCCACCAACGACCAGGATGAATAGGTAGGGCATATGGCAAAGCCCAAAGCTCAGGAGGAGCAGGATTGACACCTTCCCATTTGTATAAGTTGAGCACAGCCATCCATGCCTTTCCCCAATGGGGGGCTTTCAATGCTCCACCGAGTTTTAGCAGTGTTGTGCGAGCTCTCTGGCATACGATGTGATCTTTGGACATACCAAGGAGACGCAAGGCGACATAGTTGATTGTTGTTCCAAAACATGTGGATTTATCAACAGAATGGAGGCCCCATCCTCCATCAACCGGGTGTGCAGTATTAACAATGTATCTGATTAGCTCTAGCTTCTCATGTTCTGGAATTTCCTAGCCTGTAACGTAGTGACTGATGACGTACCCAATGGTCATGAACATCGGACCCTTGTACTGACAGGGGAATATACCACTGTTTGTATCCTAGATGTAAGAGAGGAAAGTGGCACCATTCTTAGCAGCGTCCAGTGCAGTTTGTGGCTTTGGTAGTACTGGAGGCAGGAAATCTTCGGTTTGAAGAAGGTACTTCTCCACTGTACTCTGCTCATTAGCGGTACTTTCCTCCTCGGTCAGGTAATGCCACTCTGTCCGGCCGAGATCTGTGGTAGACAAACGCCAACGTAGAGGGTCAGTCCTTGGCAATTGTAAAGTCTCCGAGTATAACATTCTTTTATTGCTTCAACACCTTTGAATTGACCAGCACGGGAGGTATTAAACTAAGTGGTCTGAGGTTCGCAGAACATTTTGATCATCTCGTTCAGACCTCTCGTTTACCTATCGAGGCTCAGGGCAGTGCAGCGTAACCTTTGGATGGAGCACCATTTCCGGGGGCTCATCTGCCCGGAATTGGATTTTAGTAGGGGAAAAAATTTAGGCATCAACTATCTAACCATGATGGACTTTAAGTTATGAGCTGGCCCCAGGAAACTACAAATACATTTCATTAATCATGGCTACAGGAGAGAAAGTCAAAATCAAAAATAAGCAGATTCGTCAGCAGCAGTTTGCTAAGGCAAAGGACCAGAAGAACAAGGAGAAACACAAACTCCGTGCAACCAGAGCTAAAGAGGAGAAGGCAAACCCAGAGCTGAAAGAGGAGAGACTTGCTAACAATGTCCCAGAGACTATTGAATCCAAGAGAGTATATGATGAAACTGTCGGTGCTGATGTGGAGGGCGAAGACGATTTCAGTTCATACTTTGACGGCCGTGCCCCTAAGATCCTTCTCACAACGAACGCCAATGCTCGTAAGGCTGCATATGAATTCTCAAATATTCTCATGGAAATCCTTCCAAATGCTACTTTCATTAAGCGTAAGAGAGAGTACTCGATGAAGGAGATGGCCAAGTTCTGTAACAACAGAGAGTACACAGATCTGATTGTGGTGAACGAGGATAAGAAGAACGTAAACGGTATCACATTCATTCATTTACCAGAGGGTCCGACCTTCTACTTCTCAATATCATCTTTCGTGCCTGGTAAGAAGATTGCTGGACACGGTAATGCAACAGATCACATCCCAGAGCTTGTGCTTAACAACTTCACCACAAGACTGGGTAAGACTGTGGGAAGACTGTTCCAATCCTTGTTTCCACACAGACCAGAGTTTGAGGGTAGAAACGTGGTAACGATGCACAACCAAAGAGATTACATCTTCTTCAGAAGACACAGATACGTATTCAAGAACGAGGAGAGAGTCGGTCTACAGGAACTTGGACCACAGTTCACGATGAAGCTGAGAAGAATGCAAAAGGGTATCAAGGAGGAGATCGAGTGGGAGCACAGAGCGGACATGGACAAGGAGAAGAGAAAGTTCTACCTCTGATACATGTTTGTACCACATCAACATGCATACCAATCATAACGTTAACGAAATACCAGAACCTTTCGCGTAGACATTAATGTAGTAACATCACCAAGCCCTTATCATGAAGACGTCACCACGACAACGGCTCGAGTACTTCCGCGAAAATGGCGAAATCAAAACAAACTCAAAAAGCGCTGAGTTGGCTGAGCTGGGCGGCTAATGAGAAGAGAACCATCACGCCAGAGAGCTGAAGCAGCCAGAGAGAATTGAAGCATCAGTGATTTTAAGTCTGCTTGGAACTCCTCAACAACCTCCTGTTTCATCTGCTGTTTCATCTCGGCTCATTCATTTACGATTGCTAGAGCAGCCCCCTCTCTGAGGCATCACCCTATTTGCAGATACAGCGTCCTTGGATCTCACAAACCATTCAACTCTAAGTGGACACACCTAGAAGCCCTCAGCAGTCGTGCTATACCACTCAAAACTTCATCCTTAGCATCATAACAACATGGACGCTGCCGGCGCCACCCAGATTGTTAGCGCGCTTGAGCTCATTCATTCACCAAAGTCTACCAACCAGGCTCGTCAAGAGGCACAGCTCTTTCTTGAGCAAGTCAAAAGGCAGGAAGAGTCACCGCTGTGGGGTTATGAGCTTGCATTGCCTACCCAAAGTGCAATTGTCCGTCATTTCGGGTTAACACTGCTGCAAAACTCCATCAATCGCCACTGGTCGAGCTATGATGAGGAGAAAAAGCTGGCCATTAGGAAGTGGGTCATCGATCTAGCTAATAAACTCATGGATAATGACCCACACTTTTTGAAGGAAAAACTGGCCTTTTTATGGGTCGCTGTTGCCAAAAGATGTTGGGGAGCTTTCATCACCTCCGATGAGACTGACAAGGTCGACTACGAGAGACTTGTCAAAGGATGGCACACAATGGACCAAGACCTTTTACAGCTTTGGAATCTTTCACAACAGACCCGTGAACTTGTTTTGATTATCTTCCGAACACTATTCGAGGATGTCTATATCCTGGATGACCCAGTCACTCAAAGAAGAGACGTGTTGCTGACGTCATGCTGCTCATACGTCCTTTTACCGCAAAGCATGATTGACACACTGTACGAACCAGACGCCAACTTGAAGGAGGCAAAGGCAGTTCCAGAAGGTTGGTTCTTAACATGGCAAAGATACCTTGATGAAGCCATCAGTAGTGGCAATGAAGTGGGAATCATCAAAACACTCGAGACGTTCAAAACCTGTCTAAATTGGCCATACGGTGGACTGATAGTAAAGTCACAGATCTTGAGATCTCTCATGAACTCTCTGTTGATCAACAATATCAAAATCAAGATTCTCACAGTAAACTGCTTGCACATCCTATTCACAAGAAGTTTCAGCTCGTCTGATGATCTTGACGAGATCGTTGGTGTTGTGTTCAAGGCTGAGGGTGTCCAATTGCTCACAAACATTTACAACTCAATCACAAGTGATCCAGATGACATCGACGATGAGATATACTCTTTCTCCAAAAAGTTCACCGAGATGGTTGTGGGGTTGAGCGAGCATCTCAACATTATCGACCACAAGTCATCGGATGTGAACGGCTATCTCAAACTTGTCTTGTCGACAACAGCAAGTGACAGTCTCACAATTTCTGCCATCTCGCTCAATTTCTGGGGTTACATGCTCAGAGAAACAGAAAAGATAGCGATGATCGAGCCTTTCCTATTTGACTTGCTCGAGGTTGCCTCATCTAAGCTGCTTAACTACGGTGATTTACACGAAGAGCACATCAGTCAAAAGTTTCTCAGTGTCGACTTCAACTCACAGGCGGACTCGTACTCATTCTTATCGAACTACAAGAAGTTGGTTGATGACATCGTTAGGTTGGTGGTATGCATCAAGGCTAGTGACAGTCTTATATGGCTCAATCAGCGCCTGGAAACATTCTTTTCTTCTGAAATTGGCATTCAGGCTCTAAATACTGTCGAGCTGGACTACAAGAGGGAACCTTATGTTTACACAATCTCTCAACTCGACATTGTGGAGTCAAGTATAAGGGGAATTATCCGCTGGAAGATCTGGTACAACAACATGGATTACAACGAAAAACTTGACGTGCTGCTGCAGAACGTTGAAACTCTCCTTGAGAAACTTCTCGCCATGCAGGCCAAGGATCCTGTCGTTTTGAAGAAACTCACCCAGACATACGTCCAGTTTGCACCATTGTTGAAGGACGCTATGACATTCAGAGTGATCGAAAAGCTTCTTACAATGGCAACATTTGAGTGTCCACCAAATGCTTCGGACGATCTGGCAGCAGCAGTTAAAGACCTGAGAACCAACTGCGGTACCGAACTGAATAGGATTGCATTCCTTATGCCAGAGAATCTGAAGGGAATCCTCGATGAGATGGAGGCTGTCTTCCAATCCCTTTTACCTAGACTATCAATTAACGAAGCAGTGTCGTTTAAGGCATTCCTTTTAGTTGTTTCTCAAAGATCGACTATTCCTAACAAGGAGGAAAGATTCATCCGACTCGTCGAGCCAGAAATTGCATCATGGACGGACCCAAATACAATGAAAGGACTCAGTGATCTTCCATGGTTTATGGAACGATTGGGAATTGTACAGATTGCTGAATATTTCAAGGTCAGAGGAATTTCACCAGATGCAGACCTTTTGAAAACCGCTATGGATGATCAAGGTTTGAAATTGAAGGCCGAGCTCAAGGACAGATGGTCTGCTCTCTTCCCAGTCCGTGCTACTAGACTGTTGATTTAGTACTCTATCGAAAAGTTACCAAAAGACTCCAAAGAGTTTAAGAATTTGCTGAGTTTATGGAAACCAAGGGTTGTGCCTATCATCCCACATATTTTACAACTCTTATATCAGATTCAGGCATACCACAATCCGGAAAACTGGAAACAGCTACCAGAAATCGTGCAGTCTTTTGCTAAGGCAACAACCGTGGAAAGGTTCTGGCAGATGGGAGTCTCCATTCAGTCAAGAGATGAGTTTTTGGAAGAGAGTGTGAAGGCCATGCACACGTTGAGGGACTTTGCAGACTCAGTTGGTCACATTATCAGATACACCAGAGAGTATGTGTTCCTTTCACTAGCTACCATTTCTCATTTGGAAGATACACTATACGGAATTCCAGATATTGCAAACGTACTCTGGTCTGCCGCTACTCATGATAAGGTTGGTATCACTCTCCACTCTTGGAAGCATATGATCAACACCATGCTCAGAAGTGTCATCAAGAACTGCCCTCCATCACACGTCCAGACCTTCATGAGTGAGTTACTGCCACAGATGTTCACATCTTTGGACGAACTTTTAATGAGTAAATGGGAGAAAGTTTACATTAGCGGCTTCACTCCTGATGAAGACGATGAACAATTGAGCGAGGAGATGATGGAGGAGCATCTTCTGAGACAAGTCACTCAAGTTGTCATCCGACTATTGATTGACTGTGTCGGACAATATGGTTACAAAAACCCACTCACAGATACTCAAATCGAAATCAGAAAACTGGTGTTCAGCAACAAAGTCATCCTTGCTCCATTCTTGCGTTTGATGTGCCATATCATCATGTTCAAGGATTCCAGATGTTCATTCAATGCGATTCTGATCTTAAGAAGCATTTTGCAGGACATTGTTTTGAAAGACGAGGAGGTGGACAAGTTCTTGTGTGATGAGTTGACAAAGGCATTGGTGCACGTCTTGACGGAGGACATGTACCGTGAGGCTAAGAATGAAACCGCGTACGTTTTGACCTCGCTATACATAAACATGAGCACTCGTGGATCATACATGAAGGAGCTGCTGAAGATGTACTTCCCAAACGCAACGGACCGTGATATTGCCTCAATGGATATGCAGTTGGACAGCTGCTCCTCGCTTAAAGAACAAAGAAATGTCGTGTTGGACTTTTTGCAGACTGTGAAGCACACCGATGATGACGATGAGAAGGTAAAGAGAGATAGAACCAGACAGATTGAGCAAGTTCAAAGAAGAAAGAAGGCTGAAAGTGACGTCATGAACGACCCGTTCACTGAAAATGGTGCTCTGGGTGGTTTATTCGGCGATAACTGACAAAAAATCGTATTGAGCGACATAGAGCATACATAAGCCAGCCAATGAAAATACCTTGTACTATAAGCGAAAGTTTTAGATGAAATGCGAAAGAATAAATGTTCAAACCAGCTCTATACAACGTAAATATTCACCAGACATCCTCCTGGTACTTGTTCAGGGTTCTGAAACTCTTCAAGATGTCATGGGCACGCTCTTCTGGAATTCCCTTGGCCTCAGAGATGATCTTGCACAATGTGTCGTTGACGTCTCTAGCCATCTTGGCGGCATCACCACAGACGTAAATGAAGGCACCAGCGTCAATCATCTTCATGATATCCTCTTTGCGCTCATACAACTTGTGCTGGACGTAGACCTTCTCCTTACCGGCTCTTGAGAAGGCGTTGACCATCTCGAAGGACTCACCGAGGGTCTTGGCGTACTCTGGCCACTCCTCCTTATACAAGAAGTCCTCCTCGGCGTTTCTACAACCGTAGAACAACATCATCTTACCGAACTCAGCACCCTCCTTGACCTGGGCAACACGGTCACGGATGAATCCTCTCATTGGAGCAACACCTGTACCTGGGCCAATCATGAGCACTGGAGCGGACTTATTCGTTGGAAGTCTGAATGTGGACTTACGGACATGTACTGGGAGTTTGTATGGGGCGAAAGAACCTCTTGGTCCCTTGATGTTGTATGTCTGGTAAGGTGTTGTTGACTCCTTGTTCTGCTCAATCTCAATGTTACGGAGCAAGTTGGTGGCAACACCTGTGACGAGCTTACCGTTGTGCTTCTCAGCTTCCACAACAGCGGTGACGTGAACTGTGGTCTTCTCGAGGAGGTTTGAAGATGAGATGGAGTAGTAACGTGGCTGCAAGTGAGAGATAGACTCGATCAAGAACTCCAATGGGAACTTCCAACGAGCACCATCGGATAAAAGTTCCAAAACGTCGGACAAGTCGTACTTGTTGTCATGGATCTCCTTGGCGAAAACATCCTTGTCCTTGGAAAGTCTGTCACACTCCTTCTTGGCCTTCTCAGTTGGAGCAAACTGTTTGAGGTTAGCAACCATCTGTCTGGAGACTGGACCAGAGATTTCCTTGTAGTGTCTGAAGACAGCCTCAATGGTACATGGTGTTGGGAATGGGATGGTAACCGTGGCGTCCAATGGCTTGAGATCAATAACGTTCTCTTTATCCTCCCACAAGTCGGTGATCTTCAAGAACTTCTCCAACTTCTCGTTGGAGTTAGATGGCCAAACAGCCAGATGGTCACCGGTGGAGTAACGGAGGTCTGTGTTCGAAAGGTCGAACTCAGCGTGGATACATGATCTGTCTTTAGAGTTGAAAAGCTCCTTGGTCACGGAGATTGGAGCCAAGTATGGATGAGCGTGGTCGAATGGGCCCTTGGACAAGTCAGCAGAGGTAAGGTAGGACTTGTCTGGCTCACCGAGGAAGATCTTGTCCTCATCGAATTCACCAGGATCCAATCTGGTAAGTTTGAGAGATGGCTCAAACTTGGCATCCTGCTCCTCCAAGTTCAACTTCTCCTTCAAAATCTCAAAGGTGCGCTCTTTCCAGGCCAAGTAGTCCTCGTCAAGGGTACCAGCACCGTCATCACCCTTACCGAAATCACCGATGAGCTGAGCCTTGGCGTTACTGAGAGAGTTGAAAGCCTTCTGGGAGGCACCGTTGAAGAACTCGTATGTGGAGTTACCCAAACCGAACAAGTTGTACTTCAAGTTGGACAACTCGCCTTCACCGAGACTACTGATGTAGTCCTCGAATGGCACGGCCTGGTCTGGGTAGTCACCTTCACCGTATGTGGCGATGAAGAAAGAGGTGATCACGTTGAGGTCATTAAGAGTCTCGAAGTCGTAGTCAGCGAGGTCGGCAACCATCACGTTGAGCTTGAACTTGGCCTTGAGCTCCTTGGCGTACTTGTAAGCGTAGTCCTCGGCAGTACCGGTCTGGGAACCGTAGAAGACGAGGTACTGCTTGTCGTTCTCCTTCACGACATCTGCAATGACACGGGAGTCGGACTTGACGCGTGTGCCATCGTCAGCAACAGCCCAGACAGAGCCCTTGGTGAGGTAAGCGAGCACGGCAAGAGCAAGTGCAACGAGCACGGAGTAATCCAATGTGTCCAGAGCCATATTACCTATATCTGTGTGTAGTTGATTGGTACTCCAGTGGAATGGGTTACTTAGTGGTACAGTGCCGACAAGAAAGAGGACAGGTGTGCCAACTTTCCACATTTCCCACCTCATAACAACGCGCTCGCGATTGATCGGGTGTCAATGATTTGGCGCGATTTGTGTAAACGAGAGCGCGCGGTGTTAAACGAGCCGTTTTTCGCAACTGACCCGATGTGGGAGAATGGCGAAAAAGACTTCCATATCGGGTAAAGATACCCTTTCTATACGAGGGGAATAATCAGTCTATGCAGTGAGAAAAGGAGTTTATTGAATGAAATGAGCTGACCGTTACTGTATTGATCTCTTGATGGCATCGCTGTTCTTTAGCACACCATACATGTCTTGCCAGAACTCAGGGACGTTGATGCCTCTGACAACCTTGATTCCCTTCTGCTCATCGTTGGTGAAGTAGATCTTACCCTC
Organism: Petasospora euphorbiae; assembly: GCA_030567115.1. Classification (NCBI taxonomy): domain Eukaryota; kingdom Fungi; phylum Ascomycota; class Saccharomycetes; order Phaffomycetales; family Wickerhamomycetaceae; genus Petasospora; species Petasospora euphorbiae. The sequence continues at coordinate 111,500 of JAJLRQ010000013.1, forward strand.
CTGAGGACCATCTTGTATCACGTTCAGCGTGAACTGCTCAGTCACGAGCCCGACGTTCTTGATGCCGTACACCTCTAGCAGGACATACAGCGGGACGGGGTCATGCACCGGTGGCCCCATGGTGAAGCCCTGTTCCTTCTCGTAAGCTTCAGCGAAGAAGGTCATCAGGTCATGGATGATTCTTCTGATTTCGTTCGAACCGTCTTGCAAGATCTCCCTCTGCACTTCAGGACCACAGAGCACTGTGTGTGTAGTGTCGATAGGTGTCATGTAGGTCTTTGGATTCAACACCGGGTCGTTGACAAGCTCCTGCATGGCGAGAGGGTCGTTGAAGCAGTTGAAGTCGGCACCGTCTCCAATGTGGCCAATCTTGATACCTCCACCCATGATACTGAGGATCTTGATGTTCTCCTTAGCCTGCGGATACTTTCTAAATAGCTTGGCCACGTTAGTCATTGGGCCAACTGGAACTATAGCCAACTCGCCCTTGTACTGCTGGGTGGCCTTGTACATGGCATCAAGCAAGGCATCCTCATCGTACATGGCATTAGAAGCCTCAAATGCTGGAACTGGGAGGTCGATACCACCAAGTCCATTATCTCCATGGATGTTTACGGCAAAGTATGGCTCTCTTACCAATGGCACCTTGGCACCTGCGTAAACTGGAATGTTCTGGAACTCTGGACACCCAAACGCAGTCAACATCGACAGAGCATTGTAAGTGGTGTTTTCAAGAGATGCATTACCAAACACAGCAGATACACCAACAAGCTTGAAGCTATCGTGATGCAAAGCCATCAATATGGCAACAACGTCATCGTGACCCGGGTCGCAGTCTAACCACACTGGGATCTTTGTAGTGCTCATAATAGCGTTAACCGTTTGAGGAGCTTTTGTAATCCTAATTGATAAACCTTTACTAGCTGAGCCCTCAGAATTTTCAGGCGATAGGCCGAAGCCGTAGCCGTAGCCGTAGCCGTGTGGGATAAAACCCGGCCTGCGGAGTTAACTTTAAAGATGTCCGGGTTTTTAGGTCCATAGAATGGGCTGGTTGCAACAGTTGGCATCAAATAACATCAATTGCAACAATAAACGCCCCAAAAAAGGACATTTAGTGCTGTTGATGGTACGAAGCGTCCAATCAAAAGACGACTGGGTATTCTTTGCCAAGGGAAACGCTAATGCGGTGTACAGATACATTGGCAATGATACAACGCTTTGCGGTAAGCTGCTGAGGCTCAGACTTAAGGGACAAGAGTATAACACTGTCCAGATTCACGAGTACATTGAGCTTGTTGTGAGGCCACTCATTTCCAGTGTTATAGAAATGGAGCTTGTAAAGGTCGGGTTCAGTATTGATGGACTGCTCAATGATGGCTACGGTCTGCTAATGTCAAGCGTTGTGCCAGCGCAAGCCATCATCACCAGGAAAGAGAAGTATTACACGTTACACCATGACAAAGAGAGCTATGTACTGGAGTTAAAGCCTAAATGGCTGGCGAAGACAGCACACGGATGTCGTAATTGTGCGCACCACAGGTTTAAACACGGAACTACGGCAAGATTTTGTTCACTCGAACTGCTTGACCCCACAAAGCTGGAAGCTGCAGTAATTAATATCACGGACAACAAAGCTATTCAATCAGCACTAACGAACTACCTCATGGACAACAATAACGTTTTGATGGAACTACAGCGACAGCAGGGCTCGTTAGATCTAAGCCTGATTTCAGAACGGCCTGAAGCATTCTCTTCGCTGTGTTTGCAAATGACACTACGGGATGTCACTGTTTTTCTAAAGATCAAAAACTCCAAGATCACACAAGTCACAGTCACCGATGTGGATCCGAAGTCACCACAAAAGTGGAAGGCATGGTTGGAAACTGAACAGGCGCTGATCACACAGGGCTACTACAGCGATACATGTCATGAAAACCACTGAAGTATTCAGCCAACTACCACGTTTCCTTCAACCAACAGAGATCCATCCATCTTCTGTATCCATACAGACAACCCGCTATCAGTCTCTTTCAAGCACAGCCTGAGCTTTTCGCCCTCAAACATTGGTGAGCAATTCTTATACTTGAACTCCTTGATCTTCAACCCATCGTACATCGTATCAATCCACTCCAGTAGTAGAGTTACACTCAATGGTCCCTATACCAGTATATTCGGGTACCCTTCACTTTGAGCGTATTCTTTGTCATAGTGGATTTTGTGTGAATTGAACGTGAGTGCGGAGTATCTAAACAATAACAGCTGCGTTGGTGTCAGCTCATGAGAGAATTGCGGTACCATTTCCATCTTGGTCACAGGAAGTGGCTTGTATAGTTCATTGGTGTATATCAATGATCGTGTTTCCTCAATTGCAACGTCGTCTGCACTCAGTATCTCTCTCTTTATGGAGACGTAATGGTTGTCCTTCAGCTTGCGCATCCTGGAGACCTGCTCCACACAGAATGACTTGGTGTCAAAAGGAACATTGTGATGAAATTTCATCTCTCCACCAATCCACATACGTCTCTTGAATGTATGATCGTCTGGTTGTTGGTGTGCATCGTACCCATCTTTCGAGAGGACCTCTTCTTCGTGCTTGGGATTGAAGTAGATGAGATGGTAGCCATAGGGAAGGTGCTGCGCTAATGGTTTCTGGACATTAAAGTAAGAATACAATGAAGCTTTCAAATGCTGGGAATGCGTCTGTGATAGACAATCCGACAATATCCATTTTCGGGAAAGCATCTTGCAACAATTCAACTCAATCAATGACACTATATGGAGTTGTTATGGCTTTGCTGTCGGTGGAGGCACTCTTGAACTTTGGGGCTTTCGTCACCCCACGCGAATTGCCGCATTTGGCACGCTACCTCAGATTAATACTAGCTTCAAGTTATTTCAATCAATTACATGCCTCGTGTATATAGTGCATATCAAATGTATTTACTCGATCATAGATATTAACAAGTGAGTTAGTTTCCGATCTTGTACAGTTCTTTCACGAAATTTTCACCCCAGAAGGCACTGGTATACTTGGAGATGTACTGGAACAGCTTGTGATGGTTGGCAGCCTTCTTCTCCTCTGGCAATGTCAAGGCCTCATACAAAGCAGCACATAACTCATCTGTGTTCCATGGGTTGACAATGATGGCACCATTAAGCGACTGTGCAGCACCGGTGAACTCGGACAAGATGAGTGATCCTTGCTTCTCCTCCTGACAGGCAATGTACTCGTACGACACAAGGTTCATACCGTCACGTGTGGAGGAAACGAGACAAACATCAGAGATGCTGTATAGCGAAATAAGTTCATCAAATGGAATGGATTTGTGCATGAAGTGGATTGGGACAAATTCCACAGTACCAAATGTACCGTTGATTCTTCCCACGAGCTCATTGACCGTGGCTCTCAGAGACTGGTACTCCTCAACGTCACCTCTGGATGGAACAGCAACCTGGACAAGGACAACTTTACCGATCCACTCAGGATGTTCATTCAAGAAAACCTCGAGAGCATGCAGTTTTTGTGGGACACCCTTGATGTAGTCCAGTCTATCCACACCAACGATGATCTTGGTGTCTTTGAACTTCTCCTTCAATTGCTTGACTCTTTCCACAACTGAGTCTTTTTTCAAACCTTCAGTGAAGTTGTCAACATCGATACCAATTGGGAATGCACCAACGTTAACGTAACGTCCGTTGTACTCCACTCCGTTAGGTAGGGTCTTGACACCCAAGATTCTTTCCACCGAAGACAGGAAGTGTCTAGCGTAGTCGTAAGTGTGGAATCCAATAAGATCACAACTCAAGACGCCCTTAAGGATCTCCTGTCTCACTGGCAAGATTCTGTAAATTTCCGAGGAGGGGAATGGGGTGTGTAGGAAGAATCCCAGCTTGACGTTCTTGATTCCACGCTTCTCAATCTCGATACGGAGCAGCTCTGGCAAGAGCATCAAGTGGTAGTCATGCACCCACACCACATCGCCGTCCTTGACGTGATTCAAGATCTCCTCTGCAAACCTCTGGTTGGCCTCGTTGTACGCAGCCCACGCCTTCTCGTCAAAGTTGATTTCACCCGGGTGGTAATGGAACAAGGGCCACAATATCGAGTTGGAGAAGCCGTTGTAGTGCAAGTCAGCCACTTCATCATTCAGGAAAATTGGAGTGGCATTAAACTTCTCATCCAGCTCACGGGTAACCTTGGCCTGTTCCTCCTCAGGAACCTCCCAGCCGGGCCACCCGAACCACTGGAAAGTTGACGTCTTCTTCAGTCCCTGGAGTGCCGTGACCAGCCCACCGGAGGACATGTTGTACTGGTACTCTCCATCGGGAGAGCGTTTCAGCGTGACCGGGATTCTGTTCGAAACAACCAATACGTTTCCTGTTGACATAGTTGTTTAGGCGATTGATGAAGGATACCTGGCTATGATGCTCCAGGTGGTTGGTAAAGACTTGTGGACCGTGGAACCCCGTAGAAAAGGTTGCTATTAACCGAGTGGAGGGCTGTCAAAGTGCCCTATTGACACGGGTGCGGATGGCAGCGTGCAGGATGGGAGGCCACACCCGAACACCATTTACGTCAGTGAAGTAATGGCCCAAAGCGGAAGTCAAGCCAGGACGCGTCAATGAGGGCGTATAGACAGCTGTTAAAGGAGATAAGTTGCTCCAGCTTACACATATTCGATCTACACGGCAAAAGACTTGGTGCGATGATGTCGAAGCAGTACGCGAAGGAACATTCGCTTGATATCCCGCACTACTCGTGCATCGAGTTCCCTCTCAAGGTCAACAACATCGACAGAGCTCTACAGATGGTAGGAGGAAGAGACGCAGTAATCCGTTCCACCCAGGACGACGTCTCCAACCCACTCGAGCTCAGATTTACCAACAATATCTACGAACACCCGGTCACGGGCAAGGTGAGCACACAGGAACAGATCTTGGTGAGACTCTCAGTCCCTAAGAAGGCACTGGCAGCCAACAACGGTAATATTCAGAAGACTTTACAGGAGTTACACGACCAAAAGAGGTCAATACAGATTACACCAGTGGCTGTAATCAACAAGACGTTCAGATTCCGTGAAATGTCGGATTTCCAGTACCAGCCGAAAACATCAACATTCACAGAAACTGTGAATAGATCCATGCACTCTCTCAATTACAAAAATATCAAGTCATTAGACCTCACACAAGTGGAAGAACCATGGAATCCAGAGGAGTCAGGCCTCTATGAGCTGCCACCACCTCCAAGATTTTCTTCGATTCCGTTGCCATTCAACTATAATTACAAGAAGAACGCCGCCACGATCATGAAAGAGGGTAAGCTCACAACCAAGAACAAACACATCAAACTCCACTCAATCATCATTAGATGGCAAGACGAAGTCCCCAACGAACCTTCTCCTGAGCTGAGACAACAACTTGAGAATTTCAAGGCAGAGTCCGACAATGTGTTCTTCAAAGACACACTCCAAACCATTGAAATCATTCAAAAGCTGTTTGCTAAAAGACCAATCTGGCTACGTAAACACTTGGAATCCCTGCTGCCATCTCACTACAGATAGTGCCTGAAATATGCTCTACCACAAGTTGCGTACACATACACCAAAGGTCCGTGGCGACAGGCATACATTCGCCTGGGTCTCGATCCAAAGAAATCACCCGAGTGTGCCAAGTATCAGACTGAAGGTTTTCGTGTTCCAAACTTCAGCAGGAGCATCCCAAAAGGTTTTAGAAGTGAGGTAGAAGATGGAATCTCGAAGTCATTTAAGTTCAATGGTGAAGAGCTGCCATTATCACTATCGTTCCAGCTGGACATCATTACGGACCCAGATGCAGTGACACTATTGAATTCAGCTCCGCTGAGGGATGAGTGTGATTTCCACTATGGCTGGTATGATCACACTGTGCTACTCAGAATGAGAAGACTGATGAGGTATAAACTGAGATGTATCGTTGATGGATCCAAGATTGATCCGGATAGAGTGGAATTACTCAAGACGAAGCTCGGTCCACAGGAGCTGAATGAAGTCCCAGGGGATCACGCTATGGGTGACGTTGAAGACGTGGATGAGGACGACGATGAATTGGATAATGCATTAGAGGAAGGATACGATTTGGACATTAGTGATGCCAACTACAACGAGATCTTGACGTATCTGGAGAAGTTCAACACCAAAGGTGCGCATGAAATTGAGTCACTGTCTGGTTTGCTTAAGTTGAAAGATGTTGGCATTTGATGATTCGGTTCGAATACTTTTCATCAATGATTTTTGATTACGGTCGCTTGTTTGTCATGAATGAAGGGGTCTCACATATGAGATTGGATATTGCGAGTTAGTAGTGTGCTAAAAATGCTCTACGCTTAAGCCTTAATGAGATGGAGTAGTAGAGCGGCGTATTGAACTATAATTTCATGCTTTGTTCGTGAATTGAAAGCGACGTCAATAACCACATGCATTGATTGAGCTATACACGAGAGCCCAACCCAAATACTAGAAGAGCTTATGCCATTGATAATATCCCTTGGGTGCAAAGATTGAAATTCAGAGTTATCAGATACAAATATCAGGTGCATCCGCGGAAGGATCTTCAAGCAATACCAGTGACTTCATCTTCACTGAGTACACATCCTGACACTAAGTTGCCACAGCAACTTACTGTCTATTGAAGAAGTAAAGATCCTTCAAGTGGATGGCCCTTCCCATGATGGCCAACGAACCACTACTTCGCTACCATGTTGTCATCGAGTAATGCGTTGGACAGCTCAGCATTGATTGTGAGGTGGGAAACAGTGTAGTGCTATAATTCTTCTCCATCACACACGTTGCACCTCAGAGTTCGCACTACTTTACATCCAAGATTAATAACCCCATCACGTTTTCTATTATGATATCACAGCTTATTTGCAAGCTCTCAGATCGAACACACTCAGGTGAAGAAACACCTATATTATCTCCTCATAAGTCCGTGTATCTTCCACCTGACTACACGAAAATACTTGACTTCCCAATAGGGAAGCATGTCTATTTATACAACATAACATACGATACTTCGCGAAAAAAATTAAAAAAAAAAAGACAACCTTCTGTCCAGCCGAAGAAAATCAGATGGGTTCTTCAAGGATACCAGCTAAACACATAAACCAATACGTTTTGGATCCGGCAAGTTGATCATACAGAAATACATCGTCATGTTCTCAGCCACACGAACAACAATAAAAGCCACAGGACCGGTGCAACGCCGTTTTGCCTCGCACCACGTCATCGACGGTGCTCTTCCTAAGCGTCCACTGAAGAAGATCGCACTCGGAAAGGCCCGTCCAGCCATCTACTACAAATTCAACTGCAAGACCGAGTACAGTGACGGTGCTGTCGTCATCAGAAGATCACAATTCCCTAAAGATGAGCTCAGACTGATCCAGGACATGAGAAACTCGCCGATGTGGAACCCACACAGATCCGATTTGGAGGTGGTGGACGCCAATGCCGGTGGCAGATTGGAGAAGTTCAAGCAGAAATTCGCTCAGTTCAGCGTGAAGGAAGAGGAGAACAAGAAGACAGACGGTAAGAAGGAGGAGCCAAAGAAGGAGGTCAAGAAGGCTGAGCCAGAGACCGAGGCTGACGATTCATTGATGCTCGATGACTACCTTGATCTTCTTGGAATGAACGCCCAGGAGGTCCAGAAGGGTGGTAAGCTCGCCACAAAGCAGAAGGGAAAGAAGAAGTGAAGCGTTTTAGTGACTGATGATCCTTGTATATACACCGTAAATTACTGTTATGAACGCTGGCAATCTGTATCAATAACTTAGTACCAACTAAAGGTCTCGAGACAGCGCCTAGTCCCCATTACGTAAGCAAATTTGAGATTATCATGCGGTGAAAGTCATTCAAATTCTTACTTTGTACCAGCTATGCTAGGAGATTTTCATCAAGATTAAGAGGTTGATCTACCCACGTCACGATGAACAACACATCACTGGTGTCTGGTACGGCAACGTACAAGAAGAAGATCGGTCTGATGACTGTCTTTGAGGACAGAACACCGTCCATTCTATAGTGGCGAGCAGCTGATGAGGGCACAGTGGTGGAGATTGTTCTCACTACCATCACCAAAGTGCAGGCCACGCCGGCAACTTCGGAAAAGATGATGCTGAAGCTTTTTTCTTAGGGTATAGATGATCCGGAACCGACTGCGTACACCTTTTCGTTCAACAACAGACTCATCATGGACAACGTGAAGGAGGCACTGCAACAGATTACAGCTCGTCACAGAACAGCATTGGAGACAGCACAGGCTGAGGATGCCAGAATCACAGCAAAGCCGTTGATCAATACATCACTGATGGATGAGGCTCTAGGTACTAAAAAGCTGCTCGAAAACCACGAGCTGCAGCAGAAGCTGTTGCTCGAAGACAAGAACTTGATGTCCACATTCAAGGCAGCGGTGATGGAGCAAGGCCTCGACAAGGACGAGTTTTGGAGCACACGAGTGCACTTATTGAGAGCGTTTGCACTCACAAATTCACAAAAGAAGGGTCCATACAACGTCCTTAGCACAATTAAGCCAACAGCAACCGCTGACAATCAAGTCAACGTGAGTGTTACCAGAGAAAAGATCCACGCTATCTTCGAACAGTATCCAGTTGTAAGAAAGGCATATGACGACAATGTGCCAAGACTCAGTGAGGGAGACTTCTGGTCAAGATTTTTCAGTTCCAAGCTGTTCAGAAAGCTCAGGGGAGAAAAGATTGCAACTAACCTTAGAGGTGATGTCATCCTGGACAAATACATCAACATGGACATGGATTACGAGCAGCACGAAGACGAGACTTTCGATCATAAGGTCAACAAAACCATTGACGTCAATGGTAACCTAAATGATGATTCTACAAAGAAGGGTAATGCACCAGATATGACGATGAAACCCGATGCCATCCCTGAAACGGTAGCTGTACTCAAAAGTATGAACAGACTCAGTCACAAGATGATGAAAAGTCTCGAGCTTGAATATTCGAGACAGTCAACACCAGACTTGCAAAAGACCAAGGAAGAGCGTGAACTGGAGAGAGTCAGAGAAGAGCTCATCTTTAATGATCTGGAACAACCTCACCACGCAGAGTATGCTGAGATCCACCTAAAACAGGACACAGAGGAAGTGAAGAAACGTAAGCTCCCTTCCTTGGACGAGTACAGAACATACACTGAGGAGATGAAGAGTCAGATAAAACACCAATTCGATCTCTCGGAAATTCATGCTAAAGAGAAGAAACCAAAGATTGACCAAGCTACACATACGATCCTCGACCTTGTCAGACGAAATGCAAAGCAGTCGAAGCAGAGTTGGCACGTTTATCGCTCATTGGAGGAGCAACAAACATACAAGGTGGACGATGACGCCGATGAAGACGTTGATAAGGTGCTACTAGAATCTCTTCGACTTACACATGCTACATCCGTTGAATTCTTGAGACATTTCTGGTTGCACTTCAATTCAGGCGATCCGTCACAGGCGAGTAACCTTGTCAATCTGTACAAGAGTCTGGTGAAGTCCAAGGAGAGAATTGACAAGGCAGTGGACGATGTGAAAGATTCAAGATCTAAAATAGCCGCTAAGGCTTATCTAGACCCACTAAGACGTTCCGTGATTACAGCTATTTTGAAGTATCAAGAGGAAGTGAAAAGGGCATCCGGTATTTCCGCTACCCCAACATCCACGGCCGGTACACCTACAGCAGCTTAATGATGCGAATATATATGATACAACACGATATAAATAACCCAGTAGTGGATGTTGTTCAAGCATCTCTTGTCCTTGTTCTCTCTAAGTGATCCAAGATTTCATCATATGCATGGCCCAACTTGTCGTCGTCCCCGTTATTGGAGTGTGTGCTCTCAACATCAGACTCACTTTCGTTGTCACTCATTATGGTATTCCTGTCATTCACATTGGTAGCTGTGTTTCTCAAAGTTTCCATATCCAACACGCCATACTTATTTTCCTTATCCGTGTTCTTCTTGTAGATATCGCCAATAGGGATGCCGTTCTTCTTCATCTGGTCTAACACGTCTGAGATATTTCTATAGTCATTTGTCTCAAGAAGGACCTCCCTTAGTTTATCACCACTAAGGTGGGACATCTTGTTTATGTGTTCTTCACTGAATGTTCTCTTCATTGCGGACTCTCTGAAAATACCACCGATCTTAAGTACGTTGGCCTCTTCTTTAAGATTGGTATCGTCAGCAGCACGAGTTGGATCATCTCCATCATCTCTCAGTGGTTTCGGTTGACTGTCATCACTGTCTTCATCATCGCTATCATCAACGGTGAAGTGAATAAGCCCTGAGTTTCCAGCGGCATCGCTGAGATACTGCACAAGGTTGGTACTTGAATGACGCGACATTGCCGTTGATCCTTGGGATGATGATCTCGACATAGGCGCTGGCGAAGAGGCCTGTCCAAGGAGCTTGCGATGATCTTGGTAATTTTGACCATTTTCGAAACCGATCTTCATCTTGGTGAAAATCTCGTGAATGGAAGCACGTTTGTTCAGCAAGTTCAAACCCTTCTCGATGGAGGCATCGACAAAGCAGAAACGAATCAGGGCCTCTTTACCTTCAACATTCAACTTACCCTGCAGTCGCAGACGGAATAACTCTTCGATGGACTCATGAATACGTTCTCTCAACTTCAACGCCTTCTCGATGAATCCCTCAACAATAACTGGATCTGGGTCGTCACCTTCATGAGATAGCAACTGAGACAGCTGCTCCCTGAGACCTTCCATATCCTGTTCACCACCAGCGATTGAGGCATCACCGGCGTATATGTTGTTCTGCATGTTTCTCACAGTGAAAATACCAATGCTCTCTCTATACTTTGGTGACACATTTTCGTAGTCAATGTCAAGAGTCATCACCGTTTTAGACAACTTCACAGCGTTGACCAAGGCAGATGCGGACACAGAGTCGATGTGGTTACCAACCAGAGAGATATATCTGAGGGACTTACAGAATGGGATCAGCTCTGCAAATGCGACAATAGAGTTCTGTGGCAAATCGTTGTAATCCAGATGGATTCTGGCAAGCTTTGGGTAGATTGGCAGCCACTCGGCTAGACTCATCATTGCAGAAGGGAAGAGACGCTTGTTGTTAGAGAAATCCACATATTTGAGATCTTTGAACACCGAGAACTCACTAAAGACATTAGCAAATACTGTGTCATGACTGCTCAAATTGCACGAATTCAGCGACAAGAACTGTAATGAGGTGTACGAGATCTTTCCCTCGTCTCCCACGGAGCCCAAGAGGCTTCCAAGTTTGCCACTCAGATCATTGTAAGCCAGATCCAAACCCACCAGCTTCATCTTCTTGGAATTTTTTGCAATGATGTTAACCTGTTCAGTAGTGAGATCGTTATATGCAAGACCAAGTTTGGTGGTGGCAGGAACAACGCCGAGCTCAATGAGACTTCCAAACTCCTCGTCGCTCATCTTTGCACCGTTGATAACAAGTTCATCGATACCACCACGAGCCGCTAGGGCGGCACTTAGAAGAGTCCAATTCATATCAGATCTGTTATCCATGTTGCATTGCATTCTTTGAACAGTAATAGCGGATGGAGTTTTAGCTGGCTTTTGAACACTCGTCTGCAATGTTGGCACCTGCGTGAGATCAAGTCTGGACATTGTGTGATTCTTGGTCAGGAACCAACACAGAAGCTTCCATCCCATCTCGTCAAGTGGTGTATTTCTTAAAGTCAGCTTCTCAAACTCAGGTTTGTGAGCTAATGACGAGAGGATGACTCTGAGCATCTCTGAACTGAGTGCGACACCATCCAGCGAGACTGTCAAAATCGGAGCAACCGAGATGAAATCACTGAATGTGAGAACTTCCACAAGAGAGGGCTTGGGATTTCTTAGTTGCAGCATCGAAATTGGGTCAGTTGAACCAGGTTTGAGCTGCTTCAACGTGGCTGGGATTGGCAAAATTTCTCGTAGATGGCAACAACGAGTGTACAACACATCCAAAGGAACTTTGATGTCTGGTGGTGGAAACAATCCATCCTCATCACTATTATGTTCTTGCAGCTCTTTCAATGACACCGAACTCTTGTTGTGACGAATCATAGGTTTGTCGATGTTTAGCTGTGCCGCTGGAACACTGACTCCAACATCCTCATCGGTATTTGTTGGTGTACGCTTCAAGTCGTTGCCGCTTTCTTCTGCACGAACCTCGGCGGCACGAGCAGCAGCATCTTTGTCATCCTTGTTTTGTGTAGTTGTGACTTCCTTGTCATCGACAGGTTCCTCTTCATCTTTAGGCTGAGCAATCACTTTGAGATGACCACTGCCACCCACAACGATACCGCCACCACTTTGCGTCATTATTTTTCTTCTTTCAGCTGCAGTAAGCTTATGGATAACGATAGAGCCATCTTTAAGGATCTCAACTTCACCTTTTCTTGGAGTTCTTGAAGGGATTTGCTGCGGTGGATCGTTGAAGAAAACTGGAACATCGAACGTGACACGTTTTAGCCTAGGGAGATTCTCCAATCCAGGAATGACAACAACAGACCCATGTCGGTGTATAGCGTTCTTGTGCAATTTTGCCACATCAGAGTTATCCGTTGAGGATGAGATTGAGGTGACACGCGACAATGAGTTATCGTGTGAGACTGATTGACGTCTCTTGAGAAAGCCAGCAATCTTAGAGGTAGATGACATGGCCGTGGCGTTGGTAGGTACCTCAGGTTTATGATTCACTTCAAAATGAGCATTCTTAATGATTGCCGGGGGTAGTGGTGCTTTAGGAGGATGTGGTGGAATGGGTCTCCCAAGAGCGTCAAGCTTAACTTTTGGCGCCATCGATGGTGTGACACTGGTATCAAGAGCACCATCTTTTTGGTCCACCGATGATTGGATGGATGACTGGGATGACGATTCTGGAGCTGCCACAACAGAGCCCCGTCTTGAAGAACTCTACTGGTACTGTGGCGGTACAGTGACGGCGGACTCGCGTGTGTGCATCTGAAGCTTGTCGAGGCCCTTGGCCTTATAGTAGCGCAAGAACTCCTCCAAGCGAGGGTCAAGTTCACTTATGGAGGCTGCAGTGCGTGCTTTCTGCAAGTGTACGCCATCATGAGTATTTGGGAAGCTCTCATTGGAGGTACTGTGTGGCAATGGTGATGCTGCTTTGTGCTGGCGCTGGGTGGCTGGCGAAGCCAAAGGTGGAGAGCTCTCTTTGCCCTTCTTTTTACCAAACAGCGAGCGGAAAAACCCTGTTTTCTTCTCCTTTGAGTTCTTGTTCTCATATTCAGACAGCGATTTGGACCTGCTAAGAACATGACCAAGCTGCTGCTCTGCTGGTGATCGTTGATGATGGAGGCTAGGGAAGGCCTCGTGAATGCTCTTGTCAGGCGGCGGCGTAGGTGTAGAAGGTGAATGGGCAGAGTCGACGTGCTTTATAGGGATAGGCATTGGTGTTGTTGCTTCTGGGAGCTTTCCCCTCAGAAACCAATCTATTTCCACATTGGAGACACCAGCGTCCTTCTCATGGTGGTGCACTTGTTTCTGATTGTGTGTCATTGCGGTAACCTGGTCACTTCCGTAGCGTGTAGGAATGCCACTAATATCGTGAATGTTGAGTGTTTTGAGCAAATGAATGAATGGGTAGCAAGATGCTGATAATCCGGTATAGGTAAATAGTCGTTTCTAGTAAACCTTGTATGTTTTGGTCCTTTTCAACTCAGCAATTAGTGCTGCTAATGACAAGGCTGTTTATGGCCACTCCTGTTTATTTTGTATGCGGCCCCCACTTAGCAACTCTAGTCCCTTCAAGTCCCTTGACCCCGGATCTGAAGTCTCAAGACTAAGATGAGGAAGCTAAGGTCTGCGCGATATCTCATAACAGTTTTGTAGTGCAGTGTGGAAAATTTCCTAGACCATGCCTCTGTTTGAGACCCGAGACTGGATATCGTGCGTCAAATCACCTCACCGCTACATAACATCAGTCCAGAATTGAGATAGCAGAAGAACGTGCCTTTCAGAAGAGAAAGTGGATAATGACATTAATAGGAGACAAACTGTTCTTGAACAATGCGACCATAACCTAAAAAACATTCATAACTGAGTAGAACTAACCAAAGTTTGCGTCTATCACCATTCGCTCAATGTAATAGCAATCTCACGGTCATTTTGACAGACGCGCAGCCAAGTCCATTGAAGTAGCCGAGAACCCACCGGAGGCCGCTGCAATCCGGTGATGCTAACTTGGAATATTGAAGATCAAAATTATTCAAAACTTAGGAGTTACATCAAAGTTTTTTAACAAGATCCAGTGAGTCTCTGCAATAAAGTGCAGCGATTGGTCATGAATATATGCTTATATGAGAGTTATATGTATGCTATCATTCCAGCGCGTGGGTTATGGTTACGACTTTGGTCTTTTCAGGGCGCCTCTAACCCTTCTTTGGAGCTTTAGTTCCATTCTGAGTTTATCGAGGTCCATCATCTTCTCCCACTTCATTCCAGAGTGGAACTTCTTGTTCAGCGAGATCCCTGCCTTGCCCAGCTTATCCTCAGGCAATTTGTGTAGCTTGATAGCCAAGTCACACATTTCTTTGATCTCATCAAAATGCATCTCTTTATGAGGATAGTGCAACAACAGGTAAAGAACTTCGCCGTTATCATCACATCCTGCCAATTCCATCTTAATCTTGATCAGCAGGATTACAATGATGTAGGGGAATAATCTGCACAGATCTTGGTCGTAGCAAATCAAAAAATCCAACAGCTTTAATGTGTTCTGCATACCAAGCTCCCTGAGGAAGATCAACCTCACCCATCTGATGAGCCAGATTTGACTCTCAATGCGATGCCTTTTGATCAATAACTCATATAATGCAGGGTCAATGAGGTGGAGATACTTGTTGAACACAGAGATGCACCACCCAATCAGGTTATCCTCCTGATAAAAATTTGGCACAACACTCAGCATCATACTAGTAAAGATGTTGAATGTCTCGATTTTGATACTGCGGTTGTTTGGGTTGTCGTTGTAAAGTTGCAGGTAAACCAGTCCACAAATCTCATGATACCCTTGCTTGTATGGCGTGAAAGTATTATAATTGTACAGGATCTAGATGATGTCCTTCTTCGGTCTTTCTTCTGCGAATATAGGATCTATTAACAATCGGTCAACGTCCATTTTGATTACATCCAAGATATCCTATTCGTCCGGTCCATTTTGAGCAGAATTGATCGTGGGGTTGTCAGCCGATAAGGGATCTTCGGTTGTGGGTTCCCTTGCTGATTCCGTCTTAGAACGAGAATTTGAATCATCCAGTGTTGATGATGGAGATGAAGATCGGGAACCTGGCTCACTAGGTGGCAGTGACTTTAGATCGTCTTCCAAGAATCCAATTTTATAGTCGTTGAGGCTTACTGTACGCCAAAGAAACGATCTGGAGAAGTATGCAATTCCCTTATGATACTTGCCCTCCAACACTGCGAGTTTGAGCTCCTTCAGCGTGGGGTAATGTTTTTGTGTGAGCCGCACTTTCTCCGAATGTTCAATACTCATGATGATCTATGAGCAATGTGAATTCCCTCAAAGGATCTTGCGATACCGCTGATTCGTACCTTCCTGATCACGGTCAACACGCTCCGATGGTGAACCTCCCTTCACGCTTCCAGCAGCGATCGTGTTCGCGCTCTGTTTACGCGTTACCGTGGGGATGGAGCTCACAAGAACGGCTTATGTAAGAAAGAAGGTACTGATCCGAAAATTCTGCCCCGTTTTCCATCAGCGTGTAAGCCATTATTTCACAACCTATGTACTCCGAAAACCTCACTACAGTTGCAAATCAACATCACTGGAGCCTCCATAGGTTGCGATGGCCGATCCTCGTGGCCAAGCCCCCTCCCCCTTCCGTGTGATGTAGACACCCGTACACCAACGTCGGAGTCAGTGAGCCGGAGCACGGAAAAACAAATCCACTCATGACATAAGCTGATGACCAATATTGGTGAGCGGTGAGAGCGGTGAAGTTGTAAGCCTCTTAAAAAGCCCACGTCCGTCTTCATCTGTAAGTTTCATCGCAACACCACCATCAGCAAAGAAAGAATAGATTGGAAAGCCTCGTAATGGATCCAACAAGAGCACCTGACTTCCGTCCTCCATCAACACACCCAGAGATCCCTCCTTTGGCCCCATCATCCCAGATACCAAAGGCTATTCCTATCCAACCACCTGTTCTTGCGGACTATCCAAACAAGCTGGACGCCCCAATCCACCCACGTCAACACAGACACAGTAAGCACCACCGCTCAAATCACCCACACCATTCTAGTCCAAACATTGGATCTTCTTCACGTACCTCACTAGAGAGCAGCATCCCAATGATTCCTGAGGACTTACAACCGCTATCTTCCAACGATAATTCCAGCGAGGAAGATCATGAGCAATTTGATGGGGCCGATGACATATCAATCGTGTCTTCTTCTATCCCACGAATCCATTCATACCAGACAGCTGACTTGGAAGAGGTACCTCATGGTATAATTCGCCAGGCCAAAACCTTGGACCACTACCAGTTCCCTACACACCGTCTGGTACAGAAATTGAAGAACACAAATAAACATCCCTTGGTCATTGTGGCGTGCGGATCGTTCTCTCCAATCACATACCTTCATTTGAGAATGTTCGAGATGGCGATGGATGCTATCAGAGAGCAGACGAGGTTCGAAGTTATCGGGGGTTACTACTCCCCAGTGTCTGATAATTACAAGAAGAGAGGCCTGGCACCATCCCACCATAGAGTGAGGATGTGCGAATTGGCATGCGAGAGAACAAGTTCATGGCTCATGGTTGATGCTTGGGAATCCTTGCAGCCAACGTACACGAGAACTGCTAAAGTGCTGGATCATTTCAATGAGGAGATTAACGTCAAGAGAGGCGGTGTCATGACTGCAGATGGTACCAAGAGAGGTGTTAAGATAATGTTACTTGCAGGTGGTGACCTCATAGAGAGTATGGGTGAGCCGAACGTTTGGGCAGACGAGGATCTTCATCACATCTTGGGTCGTTATGGTTGTTTGATCGTTGAGAGAACTGGTTCCGATGTGCGTTCGTTCCTGTTATCTCACGATATCATGTATGAGCACAGAGCGAACGTCTTGGTGATCAAGCAACTGATTTACAACGATATCTCGTCAACCAAAGTCAGACTGTTTATCAGAAGAGGTATGAGTGTGCAATATCTGTTACCAAACTCTGTCATCAGATACATCCAAGAGCATGGCCTTTACGTGAATGAACCGGAGCCAGTCAAGCAGGTCTTGGAGTCAAAGGATTGATCATGTTTTGATGTTTCATTATAGATTTGTTTTATTAAATTATGTTTGAATGACATGGGCGGGTAGTTTGTTGTAGAATCTGCTGGAGCCGTAAATGTGTTGGACCCGATGGACACCCTCACACTACAATGTCGCCCTGCATTCCACGATAGAGCGTGGTTAGGGCCCCTTTTAGGGTAGCAAGAGGTAAACTAGAATTACCTAAGCCCTTACCAGGTGTTTGGTGTCATGCCCAACTTCTGACTCGCCACACAGTTAATTTGAGAAGCCACACATTATCAGACGCAATAGTTTCTTGATATTACTGTTCCCTTTACAATAGATATCAGAGTAGTGATGGCCAAAACAATTGGGCAGGAGCCATATCGTATACTCTGGTAACGTTCACAGGTCCACCTACAGCTTCGTTCAATTGTTCACCCATTTCAATTCAGAAAACACTGGTAAGAGGAGTTCATATTAGGGTGTTTACAACGATGAGAATCATGCTAAACCGGTACCAGCAGTGTTTGTTGTAACACTTTTGAGAGATTCGACAACACCAACGACGTTTCTACAAACGTCAAGGAGGGCGAGTGCTGATGAGCTCGAGAATGAACGGGAGTGTTTCGAGT
>JAJLRQ010000013.1:129566-203977 GCA_030567115.1 Petasospora euphorbiae
GGGCGGGTAGTTTGTTGTAGAATCTGCTGGAGCCGTAAATGTGTTGGACCCGATGGACACCCTCACACTACAATGTCGCCCTGCATTCCACGATAGAGCGTGGTTAGGGCCCCGTTTAGGGTAGCAAGAGGTAAACTAGAATTACCTAAGCCCTTACCAGGTGTTTGGTGTCATGCCCAACTTCTGACTCGCCACACAGTTAATTTGAGAAGCCACACATTATCATACGCAATAGTTTCTTGATATTACTGTTCCCTTTACAATAGATATCAGAGTAGTGATGGCCAAAACAATTGGGCAGGAGCCATATCGTATACTCTGGTAAAGTTCACAGGTCCTCCTACAGCTTCGTTCAATTGTTCACCCATTTCAATTCAGAAAACACTGGTAAGAGGAGTTCATATTAGGGTGTTTACAACGATGAGAATCATGCTAAACCGGTACTAGCAGTGTTTGTTGTAACACTTTTGAGAGATTCGACAACACCAACGACGTTTCTACAAACGTCAAGGAGGGCGAGTGCTGATGAGCTCGAGAATGAACGGGAGTGTTTCGAGTCTTCGGTTTGTAGAATTATGACACTGGTCAATTCAGGTCTCCTTGTTGGACAAAGACAGTTGCATCCTTCCTATCAGAGATATGTGGGCCTTTACTCAGTCAGCACCTCTTTTGGTATACTGTACAGGAGACACAACCAGACCTCTACCCTTTCTAGCTCCTCTGTAGATCGTTTCAATCACATCAATCATTTCCTGGTCGTCGTCAATAACAAAATTCATCTTGTTGTTGTCACCAGTTCCGAAGTCACACATCATATGCTTGTTCCTGTAGAAGAACATTATCGTCATCGGGTCGTACAACTCATACATCTCGTTAAAGTCGGGTACCTGGTCAATGTCACAGACATACACTGCAGCAAAATTGGCCACCTTCTCAGCAATGTTGTATAATATCTCATCCATAAGCATACAGTCTTTGTCCCAGTCTCTTCCGAAGCGTATTACCACCAGACGCTCATCCTCTGATATGATGGCTTGATCCACGTGCCAGCCACTTTTGAGATGCGGAAGAAAAACGGAACCCATAGTATATGATAAGAGGTCGTTCCAATTGAGCACGTCAACTGGATTGAAGATTAATTCCCTGTTAAGTGTTAAGGTTGTAGCGTTATGAAGATTTTGGCTGACAGAATTCCTCGCTGCTGTGTGTATGTGTAATCAATTACTAAGCACAACAGCTCTCTGAAATTTTTTTGTCCTCTTCCAATGCATGGAAAATCAGAGAGTTGTACTTATCCCAACGTCACATTGACGTTGAAGGTTTACTCAAAAACCCATAGATTCATCGACGAAATGGCTTACATCGGTCTCTCATTCGGTAACACTACCTCTTCCATTGCCGCTCCATCCAAGGACGGTACCATCCAGGTCATCGCTAACCCAGACGGTGAGCGTGCCATCCCATCCGCTCTCGCCTACATTGGTGACGATGAGTACCATGGTGGCCAGGCTGTTGCTCATTTGATCAGAAACCCACAGAACACAATCACCAACTTCAGAGACTTCTTGGGTAAGTCATTCGAGAAGGCTGATTTGTCCCTCACTGACAAGTCCGCTAAGGCTAAGGACTTTGGTGGTGTTGTCGGTTTCGAGATCGCTGCCGGTGAAGACAAGACTTTGAAGTTCACCACCAAAGAGGCTACAATCAGACACTTGGAGCAGTTGAAGGCTGCCGCTAAGGACTACCTTGGAAAGGAGATTGAGGGTTCCGTTATTACAGTCCCAACTGACTTCACACAAGAGCAGAAGGATGAGCTGCTTGCCGCTGCCACCGAGGCCGGTTTGAACGTTTTGCAGCTGATCAACGAGCCAACTGCTGCTTTGTTGGCCTACGCTTCCCAGGATGACAAGCTCACTGAGGACAAGACATATGTTGTCGCTGATTTCGGTGGTGTCAGAGCTGATGCCGCTGTCATCTCTGTCCGTGGTGGTATCATGACCATCTTGGCCACTGCCCACGACTTCGACCTCGGTGGTGACAAGCTTGACGACGCTCTTGGTGAGTACATCGCTAAGGAGTTTGAGAAGAAGCACAAAGTTGACCCAAGAAAGACTGCCCGTTCTCTCGCCAAGTTGAAAGACGCCTCTATCTTGGCCAGAAAGACTCTTTCAAACGTTGCCTCCGCCACTATCTCCATTGAGTCCTTGGCTGAGGGTATCGACTACCACTCTTCTATCAACAGATTGCGTTTCGAGCTTACTGCCAGAAACGTTCTTACACAAATGTCCGACTTTGTTGCTGAGGTTGTGAAGAAGGCGAACTTGGACGTTTTGGACATTGACGAGGTTGTTCTCGTTGGTGGTGTTGCTAACACACCAAAGCTCGCTTCTAACGTTGCCTCCTTGTTCCCAGAGACTACTGAGGTCATTGCTCCATCCACAAACACCAAGGCTACTTTCCCAGAGGAATGGACTGCTCGTGGTGCTGCCATTCAGGCCACTTTGCTCGAGAACTTCGATGCTGAGGAGATCAAGGAGTCCCAGACCGCTGTTGTCGTCAACACTCAGCACTTGAGTAAGCCTATCGGTCTTGTCGGTGCCAACGGTGAGTTCATTCCAGTGCTCAAGTCTGAGACCACATATCCAATCAGACGTACCTTGTCTCTTGCTGCTCCAAAGGGTGATGTTTTGATCACCGTTGTTGAGGGTGAAGCTTCCATCAAGGAGACCACACTCGAGCAGGTCCAGGATGAAGATGACGAGGACGACTACTCTGACGAGGAGCCAGAGGTTGTCAAGGAGAGAGTATTCCTTCCAGGTACCAAGTTGGCTGAGTTGGCTTTGAGAGACAACACCACTGAGGAGATTGACGTCATTTTCAACATCACCAAGGAGGGTGTTTTATCTGTCTCTGCTAGAGAGCAGAAGCAGGGCTCTGTTGCCTTCAAGGTTGAAATTAAGGCCTAAGTTCAAGGAGTGCACGGGTTCACAATGTACATTTATTATTAGAGCTTTTCGTAGTAGATTTAACTACATTGTAACAATCTAATCTCCGGCCCGGTGACGGCAGCTCCTGGAAACTCGTGGTGTGAGCGGCCGCCAAGGTCTTCGAAAAATTCACCCAGCACATGAGCCTTCTGTATCAATGTCAAGTTCTGAAAGTCTAGCCATCCCAACGTCACAGTTACCATGACAAAGACCGGATCTATTCATATTCTAGGAGCAGGAGCCATTGGGGGTCTAGTTGGATACGAGCTTTCTACCATTGCCGCACCACCGGCCATCACGTTGTTATGGCGTAATCAGCAACGTCTTGACAACTTTACCCAGAAGCACCAGTCAACCATCACACTTAACCGATTGTTCAGACCTGATGAGCCACTTTTGAGGGCCAAGCTAAATGCTGCTTGCCCAGAAACACTCACTGGAAAGATCGAAACCCTCATCATCACGACCAAGACGTATCAGACACAAGCAGCTCTCAAGCCGTACTTGCATTTGATTTCGCCTCAGACAAACATCGTCCTCATCCAGAATGGTTTAGGAGTGGTTGATGAGTTATACAGGGACATCTGGCCAGAAGTTGAAAAGAGACCAAATATGTACCAGGGTGTTATTGGTCATGGTGCCTTCATCACACCACATGAGACCGACTTTGTAGTGTCACATGCTGGCTACTCTGATGTGAATTTGGCAAAGCTTCCAAGAGATTTGACCGTTGCCGAAGAATTTGACCCTAACCCTCCTCAGTTTGTTTCACAGTTCCTAGACGCCAAAGATCTGAATTCCAAATATCTCTCGTACTCCGACCTCCTATTGATTCAGCTAAAGAAGTTCATGGTCAACATTTGCATCAACCCGATCACCGCCATCGTCAACTGTGTCAATGGTGAGCTCATTGGTCGTGATGGCGTGGAGAACTTGTTTAAAGATGTTATCCAGGAAGCACTTGACACATTTAAGCAGTGTATTCCAGCATTGAAGGGAAATGAGAAAGCTGACAAGTTTTTGAACCTGAAAGACATGTACGATAATGTCGTACACGTTGGCATGGTACAGAACATAAAGAATTCGTCATCCATGAGACAAGATGTGTTAAACCTTAGAGACACAGAGATTGACTACATTAATGGTTACGTTGTGTCCTTGGCCGAAAAGCACGGCCTCAAGGCTGATACTAACAAGGCTGTTACAAACTTTGTGAAGTTGAGACTAAGCTTGGACAGAAGCAGAGTTTGAATAGTAGGAAGGAGAGGTCAGTTGCTCAGGGTCTCAAAAGGCATCAGGAACCACACAATAAGTATTACAATATAGAGAATAGCCATTCAATTACAAAAACATGAGCAGAATACTCAGCTACATGTAGAGTCTTATGGCCATCTCAAGACAAGACTAGACTGGCTTGACCTAGCCCCTCTAGCTAGCGGGTCCCGCGAAACGCCTGGCTTGAAAAAAAAAAAAAAAAAACGACCTTGAAAACAAAATTGTAAACAAAGGCCATGATCTCGAGGAAGTTGCGTACCATATCACCATAAACCACACAAACCTCAACCCCACCGCGCACAGGACGAGCCAGGATGTCACTGCACTGGTCCCTTGATGCATTTGCAGAGCTCTACAGCTCCATAGAGCAAGGTCAATGCGATGTGGCGCTGTTCCGCGAGCTCAAGAACGATCTCATCAACTTAACTCGTGCACCGGCTAAGTCAACTGCAAGCAGGCAGGAATTGGAGAAAGGCAAGCTCAAGTTCTCTGATGGCTTGGAGTATGAAGTCAATGATGCCTACAAGATGAATGCTGCCACACTCAGCGACGAGCTCAACATCAACGAAATTGTTGCCGCTGAACTTCTCCAAGGCGCCGAGGGTTCAGGCACTGGACTGCTCGACAGCGCTAAGGCCAATTACTACATCCGTAAGCAGCATATTCTGAGCATTGTCAGTTATGTATTCAATTGTGGAGATAAGTCACTCATAAACGAATTGTGGTCTGAGAAGTTTGTCGATGACCTGTTCGACTCATTCAAGTTCGTCCATGCCGAGCTCGAAACGATCCAACAAATGGTCGCTAGGGCCAGGCTCATGGGGAATTACCATGCGGACGACTTCCAGCTCAAACTGACATTCCGCAGAGACTTCTTGAACTCGCAGCACGAGCTATTAGGTGAAACACTATACGGCCTCGTTTCTCAAGGACTTATCACGAAGTCTAACTTCATCCGTCTTCTCGACTTCACAGCATCATTCGATACAGACGATTTCTTCATCACACACTTGATTCCAGCTCTCCTTCTTTTCTGCTCCAAATTAAGCGACCTGAAAGATCATGACGTCAAGGAATTGCACAGTGATTTGTTAAAGGCCCTGAAAAACAATGATATCTATCAACAACCCGCCAGACTGTTGATCATATTGGTTTTCCTCACAAATTTCATAAACTGGTGTAAGGCTTCCACTCAGCGAGTCAACGCATTTGACTTCGACATTGCTATTGAGACACCGATGACTACAGCTGTTCAGTTGGGTGCAATTGAGCAGCTCTTGATCATATGTGCCGAGTCATCCCACAACGACTTTGATCTGTTCTATGATCTCAGAACTCTACTTGAGCAGCATCTCCCGAGACTGGTGCCAAAGAGAATTCTCGATATCAACGAGGATGAAACCAAAAGAGCTCGCTCTCAGGATCCACTAGCAACACCTGTTTACACTATCACGAAGGCCCACAAGCTGAATGACAATCTATCCACCGTGCTCACAGAGTGCCTACACAACTTTGTCTAGAGTTTTATCTTTGATGCAGCTTTCTTATTAATCAAAATCAAAGACTCCGAAGAAGACTCCTTGTTGTCTGGTGAGGATTCTCTGCTCGACGACATCTCCAAGAAGGCCGATCTCGAAAGGTTCTACCTTTCTGTCTATTATCTCTATGCTGATCGTGAAGATCTAATTCAGACGTTCTGGGAGGACAGGGAGTCGAACGCATATGGATTCATTGAATGGGCTTCGAAGGGGGAAGACTTACTAATGAGATCGTCATTCCTTGTGATGCTCTCCGCTTTGACGAAGGGTGAAGAAAATGCCAATCATGTCTACCACTTCATTGCCAACTCCGACAAGATCTCATGGTCGACAATTACAAACATTCTCAATAACTACATCGAAGCCATCTTCAAGTTTGAAACAAGTGGTGAAGATAGCGGACTCAACGAGGAAACAATTTTAGCAATTTCTTCGTATCTCACATTGATCTTCAAAACAGCAGAGAACATCGAGTCTTCGAAGGAGATTTTCGACTCGACGGTTGTGGATACAATGTTCAATCTTCTCAAGCTTGATACTCCGTTGGTTGGTGCTGTTTTACATGTGATGCGTGCTCTTGTGTCTGATGACGTCGAAAGAAGAAACGCCATTTGGGAGAAGCTCGATCAGTGGTTATTCGCTCAAGACCGTACAATCGAAGAATGCTTCCATACAAGACTTGTTGCGTTCCCTGATATTCTCGGATTTGTCGACCTGTTGGAAACTTTATTGAGACCAACCACGAAGTTTGGCAAGTACACTTTGCCATACCCACTCAATCTGGGACAGCCACACAGAAAACCGGGTGTTGCACCATACTTGGAGTTTTTGCTCTCAAACGTTTTCTACCATTCTCCTTCATTATACTTTGCTGAAAAGGATGCTTTACAAGTGCCAATCTTGAAAATAATTGATCACTGTCTTTCATCGTTCGACAGCAAGATGATTCTTAATTCATTCCCAGCCAGTGTGGACCTCAATCAAGTTGTTTCAACAAACGAGTTCACAACATACGTACAAGCAAGTCCGGCACCGATGGCGATGAATTTGCTATTCCAGGAGAAGATTTATAGCACTCTATTGAGTGTCACATCCGTTGGCTTTGACAAAATCAGCGATAAGTCTATTGGTGAAAACCAAGTGCAAGCGCTTGATCTCTCGCTTACAATCATTGAGAAAATCTTAGCCCTTGAAGTTACATATATTGATGAACTCTTACCTATTGTCAAGAGGGGAAACCGCTTCTACGCTCCTACGAGGACTGGAACTCATGGCTTGAGCTCCTTTTACGATGCTGTTTTGTTCAATTTGCCAGTCATTGCACACATTTCTTTGTATGTTGGCTTGCCTCACCTTCCTATCGCTGAGAAGTCGATAAAGCTTTTGACCACGTTGTCTAAGTCAACTCAATTTGGTTCCCACAATTCTCATGGTGTTGGGAAGACGAAACTACTCACCGTCATGGACAGCATAAACGAGTCCCTGAGAATTAAGATGAATTTCATTAGCCAGCTTGAATCTGAGATCACTTCAAAGGAGAATCTGAGGCTCAAAATAGCTATTTTGGAGTTTTTGAATGTCAACCTCTCTGTTTCGTCGAAGAAGACAACAGTATCACACTTCCTTCTCGGTTTTGACTTCGTGAATGGTTTGACTCTTGGATCCGAAAAAGCAACCTCGACAATCGCTTCGGAGACGTCAGTATTCAAAACATTGGTATGCATCCTCCAGTCCAGCTTCATGAGTGTAACATCTTCAGCAGTGGATTATGCCGCAATTAGACTTGCCACAATTGTTTTGGAAATCATCATCAAGCTTTGCAGAAACCCATTGAGCTCGTCGATTGTGCTTAACCATCTTAGCGAACAACAATTCCTCAACAAATTATTACAGGCTCCTAAGATTGATCCTTTCATGCTCTGGGATGGCCTCAAGTTTGACCCATGCATTTCAAGCAAAACCGAATTCAACTCTGGTCCAGGAGTTGGTGCATTCCTGTCGTTGCTTCACCAAAGGAATTATATCTTACAGTACTTGAGTCTTGAACTCCATAGAACATCTACCGAGGGTTCTATTGCAAAGACTGGGGCATATGTTGATGTGCTCATTGATGGACACGGCGTATTTGCTGGACCTCCGAAGGTTTTGTCATTCTTGGACATTCTCGAGCTCACGTTGGATGATATTTCAACAATTCCTGAGGATGAGCTCACAATCTTCAAAGATGTCGACCTGACAGTTGATCTGACCAAAATTCCGCTGAACATGGATTGTGATACATCCATCTTCAACTTGGATGATATCGAGGCCGTTCTTGAACTTCATCTTCGCTCGTTGTGGTCGCAGGGTAAGTACAAGACAGACGCTCAGGCTAAGGAAAAGGAGCAACAGATTGAGACAATGAGAAATGAGCTGAAGAGAACTGAATCAAGATTGTCCACTGCACTCGTTGCCTTGCCGCAGACAATCGTCAGTGATGAGTCCAGAGCAATCAGCGAAATCGACTACATTAAGACAAAGTTCAGCAATTACCTTTCATTCTCCTAGTTCAAGACATACCAACTGTCGTCGTTGCACTCTTGGGTCCAACTTATCCAAGTGATCGTCACTGATGGAAAGATGAATCCGATAAAGAGATCGAATTTCATCCTGGAGGTGTTCCAGAGTATCATCCCACGCATCAACGACTACATGGAACAGGACATCATGTATGCCGAAGAGCTGATATCTTTATGTGTCTCTCTGTACGATATCTACCACTAGGACAGAAGAAGCACCGATAATGTGACAACAGATTCTCGTGACTCTTATGAAAGGCTCTACCCACTTTTCAAAACTGCCATTTTTGGAATTTTAAGTCCCTCCTCAACTGTGCCTCTTCGTTCGGACTTGTATGTTCTGGCCAACAAATACCTATCGTGGGTTCTCAAAGACAAGGAAGTTTCAAAAGAAGTTTTACAATCCATCAAACTATCCAGTGACAGACTTATTACCGTCATTTGTAACGATGCTATTGGTGGTGAGGGTCCAACAAGAATTACAGGGCTGTTACTCTTGGAGTCTCTTTTCCAACTGTCAAACATAAATCAGCTCAACTTTGTCCTTAACACTCTGGTGAAGAATAATCTGCTACTCCTTCTTGTCAAGTCGATCAAGAGAACGGATGAAACTCTTGTACTTTCCTATGAGTCCAAGATTTCTCTTGATGCCCTGCTGTATGAGCTCACCGCTTTCAAGGCAACACTTTCATTCCTTATTAGAGTTGCTGAGACTAGACACGGTGCTCAACAGCTTTTACAAAGTGAGATCTTGCAGACAATCAAATCCTGTCAGTTCTTACTCATTGACCCGGATCTTGGAATTGAGTTGGTATTTGATGAATCATCCGTTCAGAGCTCTACATTCGTCCGTGTGAACCTAAACCTTGAAACCCCACTTTCGTTCAGCAATTCTTCGAATGGTGTTTCCCTCTTTGAGCTGCTGGTCCCTGCGTTCCAGCTGGTTTCTGCACTCCTATTGAGTACCAGCTCTGAGAACAAGATGGTAATCACTGGTGTTAAGAATCTGCTTAAGCACTTCAAAAAGCTCATTTTAGGCGTGCTCAAAAGAGACTTGCTTGTCGAGTCTAAAAAGGAAGGAGCCGATGTGTATTCTCAGGACGATGCAGCAAGCCTGAAGGAGCTGGTGAACTTGTTCGTGCTTCTGAGCACGTTGACTGACTTCCATCCAGAAGATTGATATATGCATATGGTTTCTTAGAGAAAGATTAGATGTACATTAATTCAGGTGTTTTGCATTACGATTCATGATATTCCAGTGTAGTATAAAAGCTGTGGACATGGCCGAATTTAAATACCAATACCCTTGAACTGCTCCAGCTTACTGTTCACCTCGTCAGAGTTCTTCTGCACACGGTTTAATGCATTCAAGTGTGTGTTCAAGAGCTTGACGATCTGGTATAGTGTGTTGTCATCCTGCGTGCTTCCATCTTTAGCACCTCCAAGACCATTGGCCTTGTTGAAAGAATCACTGACGTCATTAATTTCATTGATGAGTGATGTCAAGTTTAAGCCCAATGAGTTCAGGTTCTCATCCAAGACTTCGGCTGTACGATAAGCCTGTTCTCTCTTTTGGTCGTTTGTGATCACGGATGAGTCCCTGTATTGGTTAGTTGATGACAGAACCTCTGAAAGTAGGTTCTCAGCCTTGGATTCATAGTTGTCAAGGAAAGTTTCAAGCTCAGCTTGCTGTCTCTCAACGTATGATAGCTGCTGTTCAATCTTGTTTTGCGTTTGCTCAGCAGCAACAACATCGGAGTAAAGCTGACTGATCTTGTCTCCGCCTTCAACAAGTACTTGATCCCATTCATTGATCTGCTTGGAGTAGGCCTGGAATGATGTGGAAGATTTGGTAAGCTGGTTAGTCCATTTAGCAATTAAATCCTCGAGTGTCTTGTTGTTGAGAGAGACTGGTTCTGGAGCCACTGTTTTTGTTACTTCCTTCTTCTCATCGCGATCAACCACGCTGTTGGTGAAGGACACAGCCTTCTTCTCGTCTTTGTTTTCGTCTGTCTTGGCTCCAAATGACAATCCGGTAGTAGCTGGCTTGTCGTCCTTCTTATCATCAGTCTTAGCAGCTCCGAACGAGAATCCGCCAGCAGGTTTGTCATCCTTCTTCTCGGCTGGCTTTGCAGCTCCGAAGGAGAGTCCAGTTGTTGCTGCTGATTTCTCGTCCTTGTCTGCTGCCGGCTTGGCTGTACCGAATGAGAACGCAGCAGTTGCGGCCGGTTTATCATCCTTCTTCTCCTCAGTCTTGCCTCCAAGTGAGAATCCACCAAGTGCAGGTGTGGCTGATGGCGCAGCGGGTTTAGTACCGAATGAGAACGCTGGTGTGTCCTTCTTTTCTTCAGCTGGCTTTGAAGCACCGAATGAGAATGCTGGTGTGTCCTTCTTCTCTTCAGCTGGCTTTGGAGCACCGAATGAGAACGCTGGTGTGTCCTTCTTCTCTTCGGCTGGCTTTGGAGCACCGAATGAGAACGCTGGTGTGTCCTTCTTCTCTTCAGCTGGCTTTGGAGCACCGAATGAGAAATTTGAAGCAGCAGGCGTGGCAGCAGGCGTAGTAGCGGGCTTGGTCTCAGTCGGTTTAGCGCTGAATGAGAAAGCCGGAGCTGCTGTGGAAGCTGCTGGTGTGGCATCAGCCTTTGGAGCTGCGGCACCGAATGAGAAAGATGGGGTAGCAGCAGCTGGAGCAGCCGAAGCAGCAGTTGTATTTCCAGCTCCAAGGCTGAACCCAGTGCTAGCTGGTGCACCGAAACCGAAACCTGATGAAGCAGCTGGCTTTGTCTCAGTCTTCTGGGTATTAGCAGCAGCACCGAAACTGAAGGATGGTGTGGCAGCTGAGGAGCTTGCATTACCACTTCCGCCAAAGTTGAAAGTTGAGGAGGCAGCTGGCTTGGCAGCGTCGGCTGTCTTAGCAGTACCGAATGAGAAAGCATTAGATGGTTGAGCTCCAGCAGTAGAAGCTGTTGTTGGTGCTCCGAAACTGAAGGCACCACCGGCCGCTGGCTTGCTTGGAGTAGACCCGAAAAGGGAGCCGGCGCCGCTGTTGGCTGTCTGGCCGAACAAGGAGTTACCGTTCGACATGATTGTGTTCTTGCTGGGCAATGATTGGCTGGTTGTTAGAATGGAGTAAGCGTTGAAGAGTTGATCCACCGTTGTTTTGTTTACGTTTTTGAGAGCGCCCTCAGCTCCCATACAAAAATTTCAGATTTCGCGGAAAGCAGTGAGAGAGGTCTGCACCGTTCTGGGTTCGAGTCGTGGCTTGAGAAAGTGTATTCGAGAATTAAAGGGGATCGGTATTTCTATAAATTGCGTATATACAGATAGTATAAGTGCTTAGCTGATGCCATTCTGAGTCTTAAAAGACTCCCAAGCAGTATTTATGACAACAAAAACGCTCTGAGCGATCATCTTCTGTTCGCTGGTAGCGTCCTTGGAGACCTTGTCTGGGTGAGTCTTTGCAACAGCCTTGAGGTAGGAGATCTTCACCTTCTTTGGAATCACCAGGTCAGCCATTCCCACCTTCTTCCATTGAGCTTCTGGCCAGAGAACTGTGTCAAGTGAGGCGAGGAGGGCACGAAGGTTGTCCTCTTTGCCGTTCTTCCAAGTGTTGATCTTGGCCTCAACGACGTCCAGAAGTTGGTACTTCTCCTGCTCGAACTTTTCCTGTGCTTTGTTCTCCTTCTTCAAACGGTCAACAGCCTCATAGTTTTTGGTTGAAGGCGTGGTAGCAGGTGCTGGTCTCTTCGGCGCACCAGCTTGTGGTTTAGGTGCGCTCTTTGGCTTTGGATTGAGTATATCCTGCAATCTTCTCTTTGCGTCGAGAGCTTGCTTAGTGGCTCCACCATTCTCAATAACCTTCATCCAAGTCTCGAGTGCGTCTTTGTGCTTCTCTAAATGCTCCAAAGCTTCAGCACGCTTTGACATGATCTTAACCCAAAAGTCCTTCATGCTCTTTCCTTCAATTTCTTCTCCTGCACCCCTCTCGTCACCTATTAAGGCCAATGCACGGGTAGACATCTCAACTACCTTACGATTCTCACCTACCTTGAAGTAACACGTGATCAAGTTGGACATGATAAGGATCTGGAAGACATGACCTTCAGGTAGTGACGACAGTGCAGTTTCGTAGTGTGTCAGCGCTGTGGAGAAGTCACCATTCTTGAAGCACATTGTTCCTTGCTCCCTAGAGTCCTTGTAAAACTCCATCTGGGTAGAAGACATTGGAACACTTGGTCTAGTACTTTTTGGTTTGGAAGACGTAGACGAGGATGAAGGGCGTGGTTGTGGTGTAGATCTGGCAGATCTTCTCTTGGATGATGACATCATCTCCTCGTTGGTACTTGTGCGCTGTGGCTGCGGAATTGGACTCGAGAATAAATCAATCTCTGGTTGAGCTTGGGGTTGTGGCTTGGTTGGTAATGGTGCAAAGAGGTCAATATCTGGTTCGGTTTGACTCTGAGATGCTGCTGGTGTTGCTGGTACTGGATGTGGCTCTGTGTGAGTATGGGTTGCAGCTCCAGCAGTGGATGACTTTCTTGGGCGAGGTGCTGCAGGTCTTCTTCTTGCCTCCTGGCGTCTTAGTTTGTTGAGCTCTTCCTAGGTGATCATCTCAGGATCCTCGTCAAATTCAGAGTTGTCACCACGTCTTTTGTATTTTTCAGCATCTCTCATCCAGGCTGGTCTGCCGTCATTTGGTGGTGGTGTCTGCATGAATTGTTTTTGAGCTTCCATTACCTTCTTAGTAACAATTTTGGTGGCTCCGAACATCAGCTTGGAGAAGCCCTGGATGTAGTCTTCAGCGCCGTGTGACGATGACGACGAGGAAGATGGTCTTGTGCCTTGTGGTGGAAGCCCTGATTGTGCTCTAGACTTGTTATGTGCCTCTGTCATGATGAAGTTAATGGCTTCTTGAACATCAACACCAGAGTGGGTATGCTTGAGGGCTTTCACTGCCTGCTCGGCGGAGAATCCCATGTCGACAATTGATGCGACAGCTTCGTCATATGCATCACCCATCGATGGTGTTGGCTGTGCGGGTCTGGAAGGCTCGCTGATACGTTGTTGTGATTGTGAATTTCTTGAATTTTGAGTACTTGGTGTAGAAATCGGTGGTGCTGGTTGTACTGGTTGTACTGGCTTTGGTGGTGCATCGAATACGGCAAAGAGGTCATCAAGCGATTGTGCCTGAGACTGGTGCTGGCTCTGCGAGTTGGTCGATGGAGTAGACGATTGAGCTGTTGAGGAACCAAAGCCGAAGTCATCCAGTAGGTTAACAGATGTGTTTGGTTGGACTGGCGAACTGAAGCCCTCAAATAAGTGTTCCTGGTTCATTGGCTTCGGTTGTATTACAGGAGGTTGTGGTGTGGTGGGCTTCGAAGAATTTAGCACTCCAAAACCTTCGAACAGATCATTAGTACTGCTAGAGGTTGATTGCACCTTAGAGGCTGACTTGTCTAGAATGTCGAAGCTGGCCCACTGGTTGGCAGCTGAAGACGCCATGCCAATACCGTTCGTTCCATGGGATGACGGTGTGCTGGTTCTCTGTCTCTCTTCCAGGGTCATCCTGGAAGCATCTTTCTTCTTCGAGAGACCAGAAAGCAAATCTGCAAACTGATCGTTCGCCATTGTCGTATGCAGGCGTTCTTGAGGAGTCTTGGACCTTGAAACCAGGGAATATCACGCTCCAGAAGATGACACCGAAGACTTAGGTGATCAGTTCGCTGCCGATCTCCGACATTATGGGCAAACCCGTACACCACCACCCCAGCGCTACACAACCATGCCGAATTGGGAGGCATATAGAAATTTTGCGATGGCCCATAGAAAGAAAAAAAGTTTCACACAGCCAGAGGCAGAACATCACAATAAGCTGTCAATTTATAGCACAACAACTACACAATCACACATAATGCATTTGATGTACACTATTGGCCCAGACGGCAAGAGAGTCTACACCTTGGAGAAGGTCACTGCTGAGGGTGAGATCACCAAGTCTGCTCACCCAGCCAGATTCTCTCCAGATGACAAGTACTCCCGTCACAGAGTCACCTTGAAGAAGCGTTTCGGTTTGTTGCCAACCCAGCAGGAGGCTATCAAGTACTGATTACCCACTCTTGTTGAACTGTACTTGGTGTGTGCCTCGTTGTCCCGTTCGTTGAGGGTGTATTCAGTCGCTAGGCTCTTGAATACTACACATGGATGCTCACGGGCCGGGTCCGCACCGCTGCTACACACTAAAATGAAGCATTTCTCAACTGGCCGATGCATCGCCCAGTCCTCTTCTGTTATGTCTACACTCATGTCATTCTGTTAAACACTGTACAATACCATTTCATTACGATTCTAGATCATATACTCTCCGTAGCTGACATAGATTGTGTTTCACTAAGGATGGGGCACTTTTGGTGTTTAATCGTAGTGAAGTAGGTGATGGCAATCATTCCCTTTTCTTCTTGTACATCTTGTACTCGACAAGCACTCTCTTACAACCCAGGAGCATGATCACACTGAGCGGCCCAATCAATGGCATGTATACAGCAACTTTGTGCTCCTGAGGGAAGAACGTTTGCTGAACCATCTCAGGGTCAAAGAATGCGCTTTCAGCATGCTGGAGCATTTCGATAGATTCCAATAAGGCACCATCAAAGTCACTCGAGTTGTTGATCTTTGATACGGCTCGGGCACGGGCATCGAGTGCGAGTTTGACGTTGTTGAGCACGGTCTTAGGGATGGAGATGTTTGGTAGCGACGTTGAGAGCTTCAACAAGGACTGTAGGGAGTCGACGGCTCTGTTTATATTGTTGATGATGGTAAACTTCTTCATGGCGTCGATTCTGATCTTCGGTGTCTTTGGGTTTCTAGGAAGTCCCAACAGGCTGAACAGCTGGGATGTGAAGGTTTCCAATACTGGAACAAGATAGTCATGACCCAAAGTATTGTGGGCGCCCAGTGGTTCTGATTCAAGAATGACTGATCCCCATTGCGGAATCAAGAATGATCTGGTGTCTTCACTGAACTCTAAAGGTGATTGCTCTGATGATGGGTAGTATAAAACAAAGTTCAGCGTTGGGTAAGAGAACTGATTTGACGAGATGTCCCACTCCGAGAAGTCCAAAACAGTACTCAACTCATTAGCCTGAATCTTGTGTGATCCCTTTGGTAAGTTGAGCTCAGTGTAGTACTTAATCTCTGTGTCGATGGTGAAATTGATGAAGCTCTTGAACTCTTCCACTAAAGGCGTGAAGTACTTCTGTAGTGCCTCCTCAATCTCCCAGGATACAGGGTAACCTTCACCAGTGAGAAGTTTAAAGGAAAGGTGTACGTTTGGAGAGTATGTGATTGCGTTGATGCTGCTTTCAGATTTCAACTTGAGCAGCTCAATCTCTGAATTGAACAAATGGAACAGAACAGTCTGAGAGACGAAGAAGGGCAGATCATTGTTTCTGACACTGTCAAGGGTGTAGAAGAGCGTCGCACCTTTGTTGTGCTCATCCATCGCAATTCCTTCACCATCTCCAAGCTCCAAGTGGAGTGTATACTCACCCTCTGGTATCTCCTCATCCTGCTTGAGATTGACTCCCCACTGGACTTTCAAGGCTTCCTCTGCTGTCTTTTGGAACTCGTTCAGCTGATGGTCCACTTGGATTTGTACAGCCTGCGCTAGGTCTGGGTATTGCAGCTTGTCCCCCACGGTCAAATAAAGATCATTTGTCATTTTTATGTCAAGGTTTCCGTGGTTATGGAGTGTGTTGATGAAGTTTGAAGGTAACGGGGCCCTGTAGATGTCAGTGAATTTGTACCACAGAGGAACACCAACACCCAGGTAAAGCGCAAGGTATGTGAACAGGAGCCATTGTCTCGTGAACAAAGACTTTTTGGACTCAGAGTTGATGATTTCTGTGTACTTATCCCACTTGTCCTTCAGTGTAGTTGGTGTCTGCTGTGATGGTACTGCGGCCTCATTTGTGGGATCTAAAGCTTCAGTTGACATTGTGGTGTCGGTTGATGGTATTAGTGAGAGTTGATGTGTCCAGCTGGGCTGTTACTTCACAGGCAGATGTTATTTGTCCTCACTGTCAATGCTTAATACGAAAGTTGAAGTTGGTGATGTGGTCTTTGTTGATGCCTTACTGTCGCGTCCTCGGTGGTTGAGGGGTTACCCTCCCATCAAGTTCAGGTGGCTTTTTCATTTAGCAGGCATCACCATCTTCAATTCAGGTCGTAATAAGTCGCTTCTTGTTGCACCGAAGTTCTCCTTGACATTGAATCTAATGGACACATCTCTGAAACCAGAAGATCAAGAACTCGTGTACGTTCACACGGTGTACAACGAGATTGCCTCGCACTTCTCTCAAACGAGGTATAAAGTACGTCTTCATTCCTAGATCGCCAGTTCTAATTTCCAGTACTAACAACCTACAGCCTTGGCCAATCGTGGAAGATTTCTTAAACAGAAGAGAAAAGGGTACCATCGGTATTGATGTCGGATGTGGTAATGGTAAATACCTAGGAGTGAACAAAGACGTGTACATCATCGGCAGTGATAGGTCTGATGGGCTCATATCTTGTGCTCGCGAGTTTTCTCATGAAGTGATGGTTGCAGACGGTCTCAGTTTACCACATCCTGACTGTAGGTTTGACTTTGCCATCAGTATTGCTGTGATACACCACTTCTCAACACCATAGAGGCGTACGCAGGCCATTAGTCACATCTTGTCGAAGCTCAAGTCTGGAGGTGAGGCCCTGATATATGTATGGGCTTTGGAGCAGGAAAATTCAAGAAGAGGTTACAAGGAAGGTGATCCACAGGATGTCTTGGTCCCTTGGGTATTACAAAAGAATCAACCAAAAAAGCCAAAGAAGCCCAAACAGAAGAAGCAGAGATCCAAGGGACCAACTCAGGCACAGTCTATTGATGAGACAGCTGAGACAAACGGTGAGGCTCAATCATCTGAACCAGAAAAGGATGTTGAAGCTGAATCCCAGAAGACTGAGGAAGAACAGACACCAAAAGATGAAACCAAGTACAGATACTATCACTTGTACAAGAAGGGTGAACTTGAGGCCAATGCAGAGGCTGCAGGAGGCATCATCGTCACCAGCGGCTATGAGAGAGATAACTGGTACGCTGTAATCAAAAAACCTTGAATCTTTGATGTGTTATATAACTAGAACACTAATGAAGCAGAATTCAACTTTATTGAGAATAAGTGGAGACTTTAAAGTCACAGTAGTCTTGCTTAGTAAACTATGCTACTATTGAACCGTGATTTCTGCCAACTGTGAATTACGGAAAAGTCCAACTTACCATAAACTTCATGATGATTAACATCGATCTAAAAAGATGTGTTGAGGTAAGAAACGAGACACGGCAATCATGACACAAGAAGACACACCGGCCCCTTCCACAGCTACACAGGAGCCTTTGCCGATAGCCATAAAGCCAGCGAACGGCGCTGAATCAATAACAACGACTACAACCACAACCACAACGCCAGCACCGGTATCTGTATCTGCTTCAGCTCCCACTACAGAACCAGCTCAGCAGCAAGACGAGGATGATTTGGATTTATCAGATGTTCCGATGGATGAAGATGAGCTGGAAGACGATGAAAATGACAGTGAAGAGTTTGATGGTGTCATTGAGGACGAAGAGCAATACATTCTGGATCGCATCTTCGGAGATGTTATTCAGACTCGTAATAACAAGAGAGCGTTGGAGGAGGACAATGCGGATGAGCCAGAGGAAGAACTTGATGAAGAGGAAAGGCTAAGGTTATTGATGGAGAATTTGGATGAGGATCAAATGTCCAGATATGCTTATTTCAAGAGAGGTCAGATCAATCGAGGGTCAGTCAAGAGGATTGCGTTTGCTGTTCTCAATCAAAGTGTTGCCAGCAATGTGGTGATTATTGTGAGTGGTGTTACCAAGCTATTTGTGGGTGAGCTTGTTGAGAAAGCAAGAGAGGTGAAGAAGAGATATGATAAGGCTAACTACTTGATCAAACTGAGGGAGAAGAGAACATTAAACGAGGAGTTGAAGCAGCAGTTGAAGTTCATGAAGGAGGCAGAGCAAAGGGATGACGATGTTGTGGATCTTACACCTTTTAAGGACCGCATCAAAATGCTAAAGGAAGAATTGAAGAAGCTAGATCTACGAAACGTAAACGAGAAGGGTCCGTTGCTGCCCGAGCACATCAGAGAAGCATGGAGGCTATATCAGCTCGAGAATCACAGTGTCCCTGGAGGGCAGTGGAGAGTACAAGGTGAAAGAGATGGTATGATGTTTAGGTAATTGGAACCATCTTCATAAGCATATGATCGTAGCAGTCAAGCTGTAGTGCTGGAGAAACTCAGCTTCAAATCATCCCAGTCGAAACCCCAGTAGCCCAATACCAAGCAATAGTGCTCAAGAAGTAATTTCAGCTCTTCAATCTCATCTAAGAACTCCAGCCTGGAAATCCTGAGCTTTTCACTAGGGTCAACCCACTTATCCGTGATGGAGTACATGTTATCAACTTTAACGTGGTCAATCCCAAGCGACTGGAGACGCTGTTTGTACTTTTCCACCGTGTTGTATTCCAGTAACGAGGGCATTGCCAAGTTACGCAGCTTAAGGTTCTCAATCATGACATTACCGAAATTTCCTGTACCTCCGATTGGGTCATATATCACAATGGCCGCCCTTGGCAGGTTGTTGTGCAGTGTAGTGATGATCTCATTTGACTGGGAACTCTCAGTGTAACACAGCATACATTCAGAGATTATCAGAGTGGGGATAGAGCTATCGAGCTACTGAACAAACGTCTCCAACGTTTTCACATTTCTGAGATCCATAGCTACTAGCTTGTATCTCCCGGTATCCATGCCACTCTCCAGTCTATCAAACCATTCTTGCGTGTCGGCTTTGACGTAACTCACACCTAGAATATTTGATAGCGTCTCATCACAGAGCACACTAGCATGTTTCAACTTCACACTTTGCTCAAAGTCTATCTCCACGTAGTTGACATTGCTATACTTTTCCAACACCACAAATGGCCTCGAGTCGGAGCCAGCACCCAGACTAATGATCCGCACCTCCTGCTCCATCCCGAATCTCTCAATGAATTGCTCGACAACGGCGTTGATACTCTTTGTGCGGATGTAGGTGCCTCTGTTGATGATGGGCAGCTTGTTACTGTTCACAATCGCATTGAACACTCTCTTGTGTGAGAGTTTGTTGGAGTACTTCAGTACACGCTCAAGACCTCGAAGTAAGTTGGTTGTGTAGTCTTCGGGAAGGTACGACTTGCGAATGGCCTGAAATCGGCATGATAACGCGTCGTAGTCCGTAGACCTTATTGTCTTCTCTGGCCTGTCAGACATCGCTTGAGTATTTTCACGATATATAGTTTAGACTATGAAGCCGTTTGGGTGTGTTAACAAGAACCTGATTGAATCTTCAATCCTCTTAGAGGTGGGTGGCAGATTCACGGGCGCGAGAGGTGCCATCCACTACTAAACAACTTTACGACTTAACTTTAAATCTATAAATATAACAGAGTTTACGTATCTTTCTATCAGACCCTAAAGAAGTTTCTCTCCTTGTTTCTCTGTTTCAGCGGGCTGATACCACCCAACTTATCCATCAACTTGACTCTCTTCAGTGGACTGAACTTGACACTCCCATCCTCTCCTTCCTCCTCTTCAACAATAGGCTTTGTAGTGATTTTTTTCTTTCTCTTCTTGCTCACTTTCATCTGCGTGGACTCGACGCCATTGAAACTTGCGTCGCTTTGTGGCTTATCATCAACTGTCTCCTTGTTGCCCTTCTTTAAGTTGGCGGTGAAGAATCCATCATCATCTTCCTCCTCATCATCGTCGAACAAAGAGGTCTTTTTGGTGATTGGAATCGAGTTCAATGGATTCTTAGGTGGCTTTGAGTCTGCCGCAATTGCGAATGGTGTTTGCTTGTTTGGAGAGATAAGGTTCTTCAGTCCACTCGGTCTAATAGTCTTGGGTTGTGTGAGTTTCAATGGGGAACGCTTTAGCTGGGTACCAGGCGTTGATGATGCAAGCACCGGTTTGGAAACTGGAGTTGATGCATCTTCAATCATGATTTCATCTTTCTTTGGAGATGTGACGGAGAGCTTTGATGGTTTTGAAGGTGAGAGCTGGCGTCTGGTGGCGAGGAAAGGTGAAACCGAGAAATTCGATACCGCTGGTTTCGCCAGACCAGTAGTCTTTGTATTTGGCACCGGTGTGAGTTTTGCTGGGGACATTAATGTTTTTGGATGTACCTTTGTTGGTGAATTTGGCTTGGACTTCAAAGTCTAGATGTTCTTCTTGGCATTCTCCAGTTTGGACTCCAGCACAGCCTTCTGTGTAACGAGCTTCTGTGTCATGGTGGACTTGTCGTTATTAGCACGCTGTATTTCAGAGCTCATCTTGGATATCTGCATTTTGAGCTGAGTGTTCTCCTTTTCCAGTGCTCTGTTGGCCTGTGACTTCTTCTTTAAAGTGTCTACTTCAGACGTCAGCCCGGCAATCTTGCTCTCCATCAACTTCTTCTCGTGCTGCATCTTAGAAAGGTCTTGCTTCAGAGACTTCTCATCATGCGAGTCCTGTGTGTGTTTGGCCTCTAGGAGTGACTGCTGGGCCAAGATCGTCTTCAACAGCGTTGCTGTCTGAACTAATGAACGACGCTGCTGCTCCTTCTGGGCGATCTTCTCAACCTCCACCTTGGCATGGGCGTAGCGCGTGAATGATAATGCAAGTTGTCCGTCCATTGAATACGAATTGAAGGGCTTCAGTTACGTTGCGGGTGACGCGTCTTATCAACAAACGTTGAGCTTCAATCTGAGAGAACGCACAGTTTCTTTGTTTTGAATCCATTTGATCATCTAAGCAAAGGTAAACATTGAGTGGCTCTACCAATTATGCCCTCGTATCTTGGTTCATAACCCTCGGATATCATACTGGAATGGTTATGTGCCCTGGGCCTCAAATTCCCGATCACGTCTACATCGAAGTACCATGATATTTCATCAACGCACGATTAACTGGCTTTCAATACAGTTGAACTTCGTCACTTTGTCACAAACTCTCACCCTGTTCCACCTCATCACAATATGAGACTTTCTTTTCTGCGATTGCTTGCCTCAATGGTGCTCACAGCGACCGTTCTGGGTACTTTATCACCACAGGATCTTCGACAACTTCAGGGCCCCGATGGAGTAATCCGTGTCACAGAAAATAACTTCGGTGCTATCTTTACAGGAGCTAGAGAGTATTACATCGCGTTGCTGATGACTGCTGTGAATCCTGAACGTGGGTGCATCCCATGCCAAAAATTTGAGAAGATGTTCACGAAGACTGCTCAATCCTACCATGCCTCGAACCCGGGGAAGGACGCTATCTTCTTCGTCGAAGCCGATTTCGAAACCAACCAAAAGGTCTTCTCGGCATTGAAAATGGCACAGGTACCACGCCTGTGGTTATTCCCACCTTCTGAGGAGGAGAACTACAACGTCACGTCGCCGCACTTCCCATACAAGATCGGCGACAATGCTATCAACGACCCGCTAGATTTTGCCAACTTCATCAGTAAGATCGTCAACGTCAACATCATGGTGTCGGAGGACTTTGATCCCGTGAAATTCTCTCAGTACTTCGCTATCACATTCATTGCTGTTCTGGTACTCAAGAAGAAAGTGCTGGCGAAGCTCGCTAAAGGTGCTGTGTTCCGTATTCTCAGTGTTGGTGCGATATGTCTGTTCACCGGAGGTTACATGTTCACCATCGTCAGATCCATTCCATTAATCATGAAAGACGAACACGGTAACTTAATGCATTTCAGTGGCGGTACGCATTGGCAGTTCGGATTGGAGACGTTTATTATTGGCGGTATTTACATCGTTTTCACCATCCTTATGAGTGGATTGGTTGTCAAGATTCCCACCATTGATGATCCTAACGTGAGAAACGGTGCTGTGATATTTGCATCTTTCTCCATCTTCTGGCTGTTCAACACTTTGACTGATATTTATTTGATTAAAGATCCTGGGTATCCTTACAAACTCACCAACTGGATTTGATCAATGGGTGCTACCATCGGAGCTAATAGAACGTATAATGAATGGTATCGTAAAGTCATATCTAGTTGAATAAATATATTTAAATGTGGGAAAACAAGATGCAAGATGAGTTGTGGTTTGATGAGCAGTACGTCATTCAATGTGTCTATCATTCTCCTCATCTCTATTGATGACAAAGAATGAAACACAAATCATAGCTGCGGCAACGACATAAGTCATGGTGATAGTCTCACCTTTGAAGATAATATCACCTATCATGGCGAATGGGATCGTTGTTGAAAGACCCACTGTCACTGTCAAGGGCGATGTCAGCAGCATGGCCTTTACCCAGCAGAAATCTGATACAAACGTGATAAGGCAGTTGATGATGATGATAGAAATGACAAATGCTCCGCTTGGAAGCTCAAATCTCTCCACTCCAAGGTGGTCGAAGATGATGAGAGAAGGCCATAGCAAGATAAGGTTGAAGACACCAACGAACCCGAAGAACACCTTCATGTTGATTCTAGATTCGTCTCTAATTCTGTACTTGAGCAGTGTTGTGTACACACCGTACAGCAAGGCACCAAGTAGCGCTAGCGTATTGCCGATGAAGATACTCATCTTTGTCCGCTGGAAATCCCCTGATATCTGGTCACCGTCGGCCTTGGTAATTAGTATCACTCCGATGAATGACAGTACGAGACCAACAACCTTCACTTGGTTGAACTTTTCAGTCTTGGCTAATGAGCCGACAAGCAGTGTGAAGAATGACGATGTTGAAGACAGGATAGTTTGACTCCCGACGCTTGTATAGCTTAGACTAGCATTGGTGGCCAGGTTGGCCAGGTACCACATGATGCAGAATTGGGCACTGAGCTTGATTGTTTCTGCAAGTGAAAGTTTCCTGTTGTGGATGTCCTCCTCGTTAAGTGGGATCTCCTCATCAGATGAGGTGTTCAAGAACTCCTCCTCTACTTCCTTGTACTCCAGTGATCCTGTCTCTCTGTAGTGCTGCAATACTTTCCTCAGGTAGGGTATGAGGTAGAACATGAAGGTTGCTGTGTTGATATAAGTGAGGAAGAATGGCTTGCGGTAGAGGTCCTTCTCAAAGAGATCGTTCACGAGAAACGATGATAAGACCCAGGATAGCACCACAACACTGAGCATGATGAGACCCAAAGTCCATCGTTTCCGTCTGTGTGTTTGGTCCATGGCTGTGTGGTGTGATTGAGCGTGTTGTAAGAGAGAGTTAGCGGATGCTGGGGATGGAATACAGGAAGAAGAGCCTATGACCTTCACCTGTCAAGGCCTTTACCAAAAATGAACGGCCCGGTGCACTTTTGTTTGGACCGGTACGTGATAACGAAATTTTCACAAGCACCAAAGTGTGGCGCCTGCTCCCTCATCGTTCCATACTTTGGCAGATATTGCGTGCGCCGGTCCGAAATCCGCAAAACGCCACAGTAGCGGATATTGGTGACAGTTGACTCGGGATTACTGGACCTCGCTGCTCGGTGACTCGGAAAACTTCTATACTGCTCAACAGGTGAGCAGAAACCACACACTCCGAGCTGATACGCTGAGGAGTTGGAGTGCTAGCAGTGGAATATATATATGTTTCCTTCAATCTGTAAAGTTGTAGCTCGAGGCTCAATGCTTTCCTCTTATACAGAGCTCAGTCCTCTTTATTCTAGCCAACTGTTCTACAGTGTGCGGCCCCTAAGCTTACGATTGTAACCCCGTGAATATGAGTGAGCCCAGCACACCACCTCCCTGCTACGAATTCTCAAGCTTCAGTCAGGAATCTCTTGAATTGGATGCCATCATCCGTGAGCCCCCACCAGCTTATAGCAAAGGTTGCGCACCTCCATTGTACCGTGCGTCACCACCAGCTCCCTTACAATCCGCTTAGCGTGGTTTCAGAGCCATGCCTCCATTCAGGCTAAATGGCAACGTACCGGACCTGGAATCACAAGTGACAATCTACTCACGAATGGGTATTCCTGCAAACCATTCTGAGGCTCCATCGTCGAAGTGGGTTATGTGGGGAATATAGCTTCTCGTTCTAGCGATGATGATGACACCTTTGGTATTCTCGATGTTGGAACTTCTGGGTGGCCCTGTTTCAAAGTCAGTGGTGACTGACATGTACTTATATGAATTCAACAACACTAACCTGAAGTTGGAAGCCCTGTACCCCAGCATTAATTTGGATCAGGTAAGGCAAAGCTTGAGAGATCATGTGGTCTCCTTGCCCGATTTCGTACGAATCGGGTTCAATGAGTACTGTACTGATGACGACGAGTTTTTCAGTCATCCAAAATGTACCAGATATCATGGCTGGAATGGACATGGTGACATTTCAAAGATCTACTCACTCTTAGTCAGTGAAGCTACCGGTATCATAGTCTCAGGAGACAACATCTCCCTTCCTGAGAGCTCACGTCTCACCAGCATGCTTAAAGAACGAGACGACTCACAGACGCTCTTAGTATGCGCCACCATTCTTCATTTCATTTCGATCCCAATACTCATACCGATCATATATTACCTCAGTAGTGTATGTGATGTGTCAAAGTTAATGATCACGGTAGTGGTTGCCGGATTTGTGGGCTTCTTTGGACTTATTTTACATGTTAATGCATTGGCAACTTACAACACTCTGGTGGGTACAACGAAATGCATCTTCAGCAAATCACAAGACACTTATGGTATATTTGTCTCTTATGGACCTAAGATATTCCGTTATGGACTCGTTTGCGTATTGTTTGATCTTTTGAGTTGTCTAATTGGGATAATTTGCTACCTGAGGTGGGCCGTCCATAACGATGCGTGAAGACTTTGGGGAACCTGAACAGCACAACCCTACTTTCTTCTTAACATGAAGTTAACACAATGGAATTCAATATGATTGAATAAAGACACTGAAGCTTCCCAGGTCTCGTTGACAACGAAGCATTCAAATATGTATTCGCGGATTTAGCTTTCGTTATCTCCGAGAATGCGCAGCTCCAAATTTGCTGAGCACCATACAAGACCTTTCATTGGAAACCAGAGCAGACTGTCAGTGGATCGTGGTCAGAGTGAGCAATATCTCTCTCCTACTGATTGCGATGATTTTCCATGTTGGCTTGACGTGGTTTGAACTGCCTTTTCTGAACTAGTCATAAAGCTGAGCATCGAAGCACACTGAAACCAAATCATACGTGATTTATAAATGAGACTTTAAACGGAGGTGATAGGACAAGCACGGCCTATAGCTTTGGCTTCATGCAGCATGTCACGAAGAATGTGGCCGTTGTCTGGGTCACCAAAGGGGAGTGGTTAATCCTACGATTTGGCAATGTATATGTAGCTTTCTGTATCATAAATTCGTTAAACAATATAGTACCATCTGGTAATCAGACGTGCTGGAGTAATTTGTTGGCGCCCTAGATGCTTTCGGAGTGATCGTTTAAGCTTAAGAACTTCTCCCTCAACTTCAGGTCCTGATCTTGTCTTGTCATCAACTATTGTACCAGCTGATCAATTTGAAGTTTGTAATACTGAGCCTTGACCTCGTATTGTTTCCCCTTCGTAGTGTAGCGCTGCCATAGTTTCTTGTTTTCTTTAGCAGATTCGTGTAGCTGAGAGGTGAGCAAGGCTATCTGAGTCTGCAAAGCGATCACCTCCTTACTGTTCTGTTGTAGCTCCAGCTGCATGTTGTTCAAAGATTCTGTGAGAGTGCTGACTTGATTCCGTGATTTGACAAGCTCCTCATTTGTACTCATGACTTCCTGCTTGAGCGTGTTGATGAGCTTCTCATTCTTGGCTGCTTCTTCACTCTGTTCCGAGACACTGTAAAGATGAGAGTCGATGGACGACATTGATGAGGTTTGTGACATGCCACGCTGAGTGGAGAAGACGCTGGTATTCGACTGCGATGATGCGATTGAGCCTTGACGATACACAGATGATAGTCTTGCTGTCTCTCTTTTCAACTCATCATTCTCCATTTTCAGAGTCACGTTCTCCCTTGTAACTTCTGAAAGATGGTCCAATGCCTTTGAAGCGTGGTGAGATAGCGTCTTGACCTGTTCCTCCAGGATTATGTTGCGCTCGTGCTCACCTTGGAGCCCAACTGATACTAGCTTCAGACCTCTCTCGCTGAACTCGCTGTCCGTTGGCGAAGTTGTCGGAGTGTTGTCACAATTATGTGATCTATTAGTAAAT
Organism: Petasospora euphorbiae; assembly: GCA_030567115.1. Lineage (NCBI taxonomy): Eukaryota > Fungi > Ascomycota > Saccharomycetes > Phaffomycetales > Wickerhamomycetaceae > Petasospora > Petasospora euphorbiae. The sequence goes on from JAJLRQ010000013.1 coordinate 156,200, forward strand.
TCGACGGCATGCTTCTGAGCGAGCTGGCCAAAGTACTGTGAATCCACAGGCTTTCTTGGTGTGATTGCTGAAGGTTTGTTCAAAGAAGAGTGAGGACTGTCTGGGTTGGCGTAGTAAGGAACGCCGTTTAGGATCGGAGGCTCCAACGTTGTCAGGTCCTCGTCAATTGTATCCTGCAACACGGTACTCTTGGAGTGGTTGTGTCTTGAGAAAAGTGCAAGCATTTTAGGGTTGGAGCGTTCTCTCCAGGCTGAAATCTTGTGTGCACCGGCCATCTTCTTAATAGGAGATGAGAACTGGGGGTGTTAACGGCCTTATAATATATCGATGCCTGTACGGGACGGAAGGGAAGGTGGGTAACTCGAGTTGGGTGATCCTTGTGTGTTGAAGGGGGATGCTCCATGGCTAATCTTGGCTTGTTCGGGAAAACTTTGTACCAGAAGTGGTTTGGAGAAGGTTGCTGTGGCAGGAGTCCAGCTGCAAAGTGAGATGGCGGTGCATGATCAACTGTACGCACAATAAGGGCGTTGGCGTGACAATCGCACCACGTTCAATCCCGTAAGCCAATGAGAGTCCTGACTCCCCGAACCTTCAAACTTTCCAGCCTTCTAGGCGTGGCACGGTTGCATGAACAGTAAACAATGCGAGCTGCACGAAGACGTGTCTGTCCGCTCCTTTGGCTTTACGCGTTCGTTTCGCGTTTGCCTTATATATTGGTAGAGGAGGTTTAATATACTGTTCCCTAACGCGGAAATCAAGATGAGACCACACTTCGCGCATGGCTTTCGTGGTGTGAGAGGGGACCCATACGGAGCATTTAATTGCAAGACAGACACACGATGACGCTAATTGAGTGCAATTGGCTATTTACCACCCACAGTGACAATCACAGATCATCACAATTAGATGTGTAAGTTTTAATGACGTCACCGGGAACGAACGATGCGACTACAATGCCCCAGAGTGCACCCGCATTCCCTCACTGGGTCCTTATCGTGCAACGTATCCCCATCAGCTGAGTTCAAACCACTAACAATGCTCCCGCTGCAGCTGGTTCCAAGAAAAAGCTATCAATCCAAGAGTTCATTCAGGATGATTGTAAGTTATGAAAACTATCCACGCATATGGTCCGCATCAAGCATTAACACATGGCGAAACAGCATTAGGTGCTAGCTGGGCAGACGATGACTTCGACCCAAGTTCCATCAGCATTCCAATCTTGAACCATAGACCACAACATCATGACCACCACTTTCAGCATCAGTACCCGCCATCCAACCATTTCCGTAACCAAGGCCATGAACAGCACTACCAGCCTCCGCCTAATCCTCATTATGGCAACATGAGATCTCAGCACCCTCCAGCAGGCGGTAGCGATGGGCCTAACATCGTCAAAATCAGTAATATCCCAGCACACGTTGGCACTGAGCAGATTGAGCAAATCTTCCATTCCCGCTTTATGCAATTCATCAAGATGAAACTGTTGTGGGCCAAGGAGTTCCGTAGCGATCAGCTCAGTAAAAGGGAGAAGGTTGCGTTTATCGAGCTGCATTCACAGGAGGACTGCCACAAAGTACAATGGTGGCAGGATGTTTACATTGATAATGGCACACGGAAGTTGAGATTCCAAGCTCCTGATTTCTTTGAGTTCAAGGAGTTGATGGATGCAAACCAGTACTGTTCTGGTTCTAATGACCCATCGTTGTCGCACGAGCAACTAAGTGCGATGGGGCTTGCTCCACAGTACTCTCCACCACAACTACTTCGCAGGACGATTCCTCAGCAACATCCACAGCAGTATCAGCCAAGCAGTATGTTCCCACCTCTGGATGGTTCACAACCGGAGTCGCATCCCTTGCCACCATTGCATGCATCTACACCGGCTCCACCACCTAAGAAGTTCAACCCATTTGGAAACGCAAGACCAGTGGACACGCTGACAAAGGAGCTCGAGTTGGAGAAGAAGCTCGATAAATTGAAAATCAATAGCACCACCTTCAGAACGCTAGGAGCCGTTGAAGGCGAGTCATCGAATAAGAAGTTGCAAAAGGCAGCATCATCGCGTTTGCCTCAATCAGAAAGTACAGACAATATTGGGACCGCATCCAGATCATCATCGACCAATGCCAAAGTAACAAACTAGCCAGAACTGAAACCTGCACAGGCACCAACAACACTTGCGTGGGGACAGTCCGCTACGCCAACCTTCTCGCAGATTGCCTCGCCGCCGAAATCACATCCATTGGAGCTACACACTGATGGCAGCTCTGCATCTCCATCATTCTCGGGAAAGAAGAAGAAAACTAATACCTCCAGTGAAGACTCTTCGAAGAAAACAGTTGTGCTAAAGAAGAAGAAAGATGTCAAAAAAACAAGAATAGCATCCCCAGAGGCAGCTGAATCAAGTGACAAAGACACACATGAGAAGAATATTGATGATGTTGTGGATTCAACTCCTGAGGGTGAAACAGCCGATAAGAAACCCTCAGGTCAGACCTCGCCCGATCATTCAAAAGACGCCGTTTCGGTTGATAAGAAGGAGAAGGACCTCGTGAGAGCTGAACTATTGAAAGAGAAGAGGAGAATTGCCAAGCTGGAGAAGACCGCACGCAAGAAGCTCGAAGCCTCTACCGGTGTCACGAATGCAGAACCCAAGAACAAGGAGGCTGCCTCAAAAACCTCCAAGAAGACACCAGATGCACGTACTACTAGCGTCAAGAAGAGCAAGCCACAGAGAGAAGATGACGCAAAGCCTGTGCGCCTCACTGTGGAAGATGGTGACACCTCCAAGATCAAGCCAACCACGAGACCAAAGTCTAGAAGATCTACTCGTGGTGGTAAAGACTCCGCCACTGCATCCGACAAGGGCTCTGCATCACTGGACAAGAATGACCAAGCCACCCTGCCAAAAGGTGACGACAGTAGTTCTCCAGAGACGGTTGAAAGACCGAAGACTGGGAGAGGTGGTTACAGGGGCAGAGGAAGAGGTGGCAGAGGAGGTCGTGGAGGCAGAGCCCACTTCGGGAACGTCAGCCAGACTTACAATAAGGCCGAGCCTCAAGCCAACTGAGTACCTCCACTAATATATCTATCATTATGTATTTGCTCTATGCCTCTATCGTAGCTGACGTGGCTGCAATTTTGTCAGTCATCAATTTGCAGGACAAAGGTCATCGTAGTGAAGTTTGATATCCGCGAAGGCATCCGCCATCGACCATTCACCGAAAGCACACACAGACTGGAGCGGAAACCTCAACACTCGAATAGAGCACACTAATCATTGTACTTTGTGCTACAGTGTCTGCAAACATTAATATGACCTCTAAAGCTTTACGAAAGAGGACACCCAGTACTCTCTCTTACCTACAACCATCCTACTCAACGCCCTCCCTCCAATCCTTACCGTCAACCCCAGTGCTATCAAGGCACACAACTCCACAAGCACAACTCCAGCCTAGAGTTTTTGAGTATGAGGACGTCATAAACCGCAAGTCCTCCCCATAGCCACACTATAAACTCACTGACATTCTCGCTCGAGAATCGGACGTCACTGTTTCGAACAAGGTCACCCCAATGACGGAGTACAAAGGCTATGGTACCTACCTGCTGGTGACACTCGCACATACGGTATGGCTCATCTGGACGTTCACCCCGAGGTGGATACTCAACTCTCTGGGTATATATTACTACCCTTCGAGGTGGTGGTCCCTCAGTATCAGCAGCCTCGTGTTGATGGCTATGCTCTATACTTACGTGGCACTGCAGTTATGGAATATGGAAATTGAGACAATACAACTGGATCAACTAAACGCCATTGTTGATGAAGATGCAGTATTGGAGAGCAGGTGGGAAACATACGGATGGACTGAGACCAACGGTGTCTACGACTTGCCAATCACTGATGTGAATAGGATTCTATACGACTAATGCTTGAACTAGCTTGATGGTTTTCAAAATTGGCTGAAGTTATAGTGTAGACATAAAATTTCAGTAACATATTCACATGACAACTAACAATTAATCAGTTGTTGATAGAGAAACTTCCATGGTTGCTTCCGGATCCACCACCAGCTGCAGTTGACAAATTGGCTATTCTTCTCTCGTGCTTACCCTTGCGCATCAACTGCTTCAATGCAACTGAGTCCAAAGGATCCAAGAGTTCAAAACTGCAAAGCAAGTCCTCCGAGACGCTCATAACAGCGCCCCAGTTATCGAATTCACCGCAGTAGTTGGGAGCGCTGAACACCGTCACAAGTGATTTGTCGTTGAAGAATTCGTAGCCATCCTCGACCACCATATGAGCACGGCAAACTAAATCGAATCCAAACCTGGCGCAAAACTTGTTGATGGCCACTTTGTTGAAACAGTATGACACACCGCGCTCGTTATCTTCCCATTCATTAGGGGCATCAGCGGGGTCGGACCATAGCAAATCGTTAATCAACCCAAAGTCAGGAACATCGGTTGGTCTGTTCACATTGCGGATCTCATCCAAGGAGTTTAGGACTGGTGATAACCCACCATGCACGCAGAAAATCTTACCCGCAACAGTGGCAGCCAATGGCAATGTGTTGAATGTGTCCATAAACACTTTCCAGGTCTTGATGTTACAACGGCGTTTGCACTCATCGTAGAATCCGTAAACTCTGGTGACGTTAGCACACTCATGATTCCCTCTCAGAAGGAAGAAGTTCTCTGGGTATTTGATCTTGTAGCACAACAAAAGTAAAATGGTCTCAAGGGATTGCTTTCCACGATCAACGTAGTCGCCCAAGAACAAATAGTTGGAGCTTGGAGGGAATCCACACTTGGTAAACATTCGGATCAAGTCACCATACTGTCCGTGAACGTCACCAACAATCTTCACTGGTGGCGAGAGTTCAAGCAAGGTAGGCTGCGAGAGGAAGATCTCACGTGCCTTTGCACAGACCAGTGCGATCTCAGAGTTCTTGAGGCATACGGATTTGGTTCTCTTGCCTGAGTAGCCAGCATCAAGTAAACGTTGTATCAGCTCCTCAACGTCTATCGAATCTCCCTGCCCAGATATCACTGTGTGTTTGCCTTGCACTGGGGACTGGAACGGGGTTGTGTAGTTTGAGAACGATGACTTTCGGCTCGGTGTGGGTATATCAATCCCTCCGTTGCTGTTAGAGGCTTGTGTTTCAATTGACAAGTCACCGCCTTGAGACGCTGAGCCTTGGCGGACGGAGTTCAGCAGATCGTCTCCTGCGTCACTGTTGTTTCTTAAAATGGGTGTTCTTGGCTCGTGTTGTACCATTGACGGCGGAAGTTCGAGGTTGGAGACGCCGTCCGGCGCTGTGACATTCAGAGTGGGAAGCTCACCATCGTAGTGGTGGGCTATGTTACTAGAATTACGTCTGGATCCATGCGACATGCTGGGCACAATGGGCGGCGCCTCGCTAGCCGTCTTGATTGAGGCAGCATCTGAGTCCTTGGACATCGACCTTCTAGAGCGGATCGATCTGGACGACTTTGTGGAGTTCTGGGTGTCCGACCTGCTGAAGGACGGATACGATTTCAACGAGTCCTTCTGTTTGGAGGATGAATTTCCCATTGTGTGTGTGAATAAGTGCAGTGGTCCTGGTGGCTCTTATGTGCGTGCGCTGACTGATGAGGCCTGTTGTTCAGTTGGTTGCGGTGTTGGTGGTCTCTGTGACCGGTTTCAAAAGGCGAGACTGGACAATAGTGGTCTGGGTAGTGATTCAGGGGCGCTTCTTCAATGAAAAAATGGCAATATGTCTCCCCTGGACGGCTGTGTATGTTTGATTGTGTTTCGATGACCCGGCGCTGGCTGGCAATTTTGTGGTGTGCTGAATTGCGCAAAACTGTGATAAGACCATTCCCTGTGTAAAAGGTCGTGAGCGTATGAGAAAAAGTGTTGATGTTCTTTTGACCGCCAAGGCGCGAATTCGCCTGTTACGGGCCACATGTCTCCACTATCCGGAGGTCTCGCCCTCTTGTGGACCCCTATTTTAGAACTCAGAGGGCTTCCCAGGGCTGATGTAACCTCTATCCAGCGTATGAAGCGCCTTCACGGTACGCAGAAACACTACACTGTGTCAATACTTGAACGATTTGTATTAAACAAGAAACTTCTATAGGTGCTTCGATTGTCTGCTCCCAAACTGTCGGCCGCTGATACGAGGGCGGAATCCGCGACAGCCGTACGGTCGTGCCCCGCGTATCTTATGACAGCTTCCAGACCTGCAAGAGTACGCTGATATGAATCGAATCAGCAAAGAATCACAATTTGCTCCGTATACCATTCAGTCTATACTTCATGTCCTTCAGCTGTTTAGTTTCCGGCTTCCAGCGCTCAAATTCTTCAAACAGCTTCTCAATCTCGTTGCCTGCATCGGGGAACTGTGCTTTGGCTTCAAAGAGCAGGCCACGCATGCACCATGGAAGGTGGTAAGGATTAGTACCGAGCTGTTCGATAACGTATGGCTTGAAGTGAAGTGGGATGTTGTACTTGAGATCGGAAGTGTATAGCGAAAAGCTGATGGCGAGATCGTACACTTGCGGGTCGTTGTATATCTTCGAGTGACCACCGCCGGTCAATGGCCCTGCCAGTGAATTCGAGATCTCTTTGATCACTCCATGGTCACTCAAACCGATATTGTGGAGGTGGTTGGCAATGCTCACTGCTCTGGAGACAAAGTCCGGAGTGTTGGAGCTCCCATCAATGTATGTAGCTCTGAAGATGTTTGGGTGACGAACGTGAAGACAAGTGGACGAGTAGAGAGGTACCAGCTGGTCATTGATTGATCCAACAAACGAGATCTTCACGTTCTGCGCTATGATGGTTCTCAATGCCTAGACAAACTCACGAGAATGGACAGAATCAAAGTTTTGAAACTGAAACAGCTCCATGAGCGAGTCGTTTTCGATTGTAGAGTAGGCTCGGACAAACAGTTTCTAGTCAACTCCATAAAAGGGGCCATTGTTGATACCGGCCATACATAGTAAACTGATCTTCTTTCCAGTAGTAGAGATTATTCCATCCTCTATCAGTCTTGATAGCAGTATGATGCTTACGGGACACCCCTGTGAATGTGCTGCAACGTAAATGTAATCAGCGCTATCGATATCATCCTTCCACTTCTTCATAACCTCGTAGAAGAACTCAACACGCTCAAATATCTTACCTTCCTTTTCCAACGCCAGTTTTTGCACAGTTACTTCAATGTTTTCACGTTTTGCCCATCTCCATATTGCTTTCTCGGCTTCATTGGCAAACTTGATCGACGTGCCGGTCGGCTCTCCAATGAGCGGTCTGAGGACCCTAGTAGGGAAGAAGCCATGCACTCCAATAATCAGTACTTTCTTGATTCCAGATGGAGGAGTTGGTGTGCGATATAAGTGTTTGGGGTCTTCAACGTCAAATCCCATGGTATAGCGAAGCCTGTTGATGTTATTTATCAGTGATGCTGATGTACCATAATATGGGAGCGACTTCTCGAACTCTGGGACAACTTTGTTGGGGGTACGCGGCTCCTTCACAGCTCTCCTTTGCTGATCCGTGTTGTCATTCGTGTTTGGTTCGAAGAGCAGTGCCTCTCCTTGGCCGTTCAGCATGATGTTCGAGAGCGATGGACGCTCTTTTTGACTGGCATTCGTGGTGGCGTTATTGTTCCAAATGGACCATGAACTCGAGCGTTCCTTGGGTCTTCCAGTGCGAGCATTAGATGGCTCTGATGGTTTGTCTGGATCATCCGAAGCAACAGACTTGAGCTGGTCAGAAGTCTTCAAAACGTCTTCGTCCACATTCCTTCTCAGTGATGTGAGCGATGGCTTCCTCCAGTTCATCCACGAAGTCGATGCTGCTTCCTTGTTGACAGATTCGTTGCTTTTGATGCTGCCTTGATCTTCATCTTTGGGGAAGGTCTCAGTTCTGGATTCTGGCTGCGCTGCTTCCGATCCATATTCGATGTTGCTATCTGGCGGTTGAGGATTCAATGACTTCGTAGACTTAGAGGACTTAATCGATGAGGCGCTTGAAGCCGGTTTTGCGTATGAAGTTCTTGATGGTGTGGGAAGAGACTGCTCAACAGTTTGTTTCAGCCTCCATATTGACCATGTACTCTCCCGTCTGGATGATGGAGAAGGATCCTCTGTTGACTCCCTTGATGGATAGTGCTCATGCTCGGATGATAGAACGCTCGAAAAGGGGGCAGTGGGCGGCGAGGTCTCTTGATTTGATTGCTGCTCACTGTCGAGAACAGTTTCACCTTTTTCAGCATTCTATTGTTCACCGTTAACCTCCGGCTTTGCATCATCACCAAGATACTTGCTGTTAAGATCTTGGGTCGATGGAGTTCCCAGTATTCTCGATCTTTGCTTCCTCACTGTTCTAACTGTGCTGAGAGTTGCGGCTTGTGCAGGAACGATTGACTTGTTCGATCGGTCTGCCATTCTTTTCAGTACAATCTTTATAGTGTAGTGTGATAGCGTTATTTTAGTAATAAGCCCTGCGAGTGCCTGTCGAAAGTAATTGATGGGGCGTTGTCTGCAATGTTCGGTTCACTGAGTTTCAGGTTTAACGGTGGTTGCTATGGCGTAAACGGATCAGCTGGCGAAACCTCTCGAAACTCAAAATGATGTATCTGTTCCCTGTGGTGATTGTCTGCTCTGCTGCGATGACTGGCGTGATAGTATCCAATCCTCGTATCGCACATAGACGTTGTCTTAGGTGGCTGAGGAGATGAATGCTACTCGTTCCTCCTTTGTGATTCTGGGGCTTGGTATGGGCAGCACAGAATCTTCTAGATGTCAAACATACCATGACTGGGACACTCTTAAGATAATGTGCAATTGAATACATTCGAAAGATTTATACTCTCTTAACACTAACCGACTTGCTTAGATATCAGCCATCAATGATTGAGCCCTAAATTTTGCTAGTGCAGGTCAGTTGAGATCTCCACATGTTCAGCAGATAAGGGGTATAAGCATGGCGCTCATTGGCTTACCACCAACCACTCTGGCACATTGTCCAAGCATTTTCATTCTCCCCCATAGGTATATTGTCTATCTATTCGAGCTATGATTGATTTTAGCTGTGCCTTATGACCGTACGAGATGGCCCCAAGATTTGACTACCATCACATGCCGACTAAATCAGCGTTACGAAGCCCGTGGTTATGATTGTGTGCCCTATACCGACTTGCAGACGCGTACCCAGTACCAAAGTCCACCGTCAAGAAGAACAACTGAGCTTTCTGTATCTACAACGATCATTCTGGAGCTCGACACTTTCAGTACAATTCGAATATAATCTGCCCCAAGTCATGACGGTTTCGAAAAGAGTGGCTGAAGCAGCGAAGGATCTGTCCTCCAAACGACTCAAGTCCTCACCGGGCAAGCCAATCACTTCTTTCTTCAAAAAGTCCTCAACCAATGACGCTGACGAGGTTGAGACACCAAAATCGGACACAATAAATGACGAACCAGGTGCTGGCATACAGGGTGATGTACGTGTTGCTGGGCTATCGCCGTTCAAGAAGAGCTTCGTGGCAAAGTTGACATCAGAAGAGAAGGAACTTCTTGATCTTGAAATCACTACGATGGATGATACGTGGTTTCAAGCACTTCACAAAGAATTCACCAAGCCATATTTCCTTTCTCTGAAGAAGTTCCTGCATGCCCAAGAATCAGCCAGGGTGAAGGTATTCCCGCCTAGGGATGATATCTATTCATGGTCAAGGCTAACACCGTTGTCAACCGTGAAGGCTGTCATCCTAGGACAAGATCCGTACCACAATGACAATCAAGCGCATGGTCTAGCGTTCTCAGTAAAGTATCCCACACCTCCACCACCCAGTCTCAAAAACATGTACAAGGCATTGGCAATTGACTACCCCGACTGGAAAGATCCTGGCAAGGTCGGTGATTTGACTAAGTGGGCCAAGCAAGGCGTTCTGATGCTGAATACATGCTTGACGGTGAAGGCACATGAGGCTAACAGTCACGCTAAGAGAGGCTGGGAGCAATTTACTGAAGAAGTCATTAAGAAGGCTGTGTTGGAGAGCGACCAGAATGTAGTCCTGCTACTTTGGGGTACACCGGCTCAGAAGAGGGTAGAGAAGATGAAGATCGACCAGAATCGCGTACATATTCTCAAAACGGTACATCCTAGTCCACTCAGTGCAAGGAGAGGGTTCTTTGACGCCAATCACTTCAAGAAATCGAATGACTGGCTCATAGAGAAGGGAGAGGTGCCGATTGACTGGGCACTAAGCGAGGGCAACGATATCACTTACAGCTGATGTCGGCTGGTGTCGATCCAGTTCTTCTCAAATATTGATATATCACTTACTTCAATACATAAGAACATCCAGCCCAAACCCTTCTATAAGAAACTAGCGGATTTAAGGTGAGCTGAGTCAGCCAACCAATACGGAATTTTCCACGGTCGCGCTCCATCGATTATTTGTGTAGTCTAACGCGCTACTTCAGATCATAATAACAACAAGCCCCCAGCAAACTTGCCATTACCACGTCATCAACAGCTCTTGGTTGTTCAAGCCGGCACAATGGCCTCAGATAGTAAAGGGAGAAGGGTGTCCTCTACGCGTTCACGCTCAGATCCTGCTCAGAGTGAGCAGGACAAGTCACCAGAAAGCAGCCGCCCATCTTCTGTCCTGACGCGTGTTGGTGAGAACGACGACCCCGATTCTTCCACGGCTGCTAGTTCACCAAGACCTTTAAAGAAACAAAAGTCGCAATCGAATGCCAAACGGTACACTGCAAGAACCAGAAGGATATCCTTGAACTAGCGCCGTATGGCTCAGAAAGCTAAGATGGATGTAAGAGCCAAACAGTACAACTCCACAGCCAATCTGGATACATTCTCAGACCCGTCTGCTCGCCGCTCAACGAGATCCTAGGGTAAGGTCTTCATCGCAGATGCAGACAATTTGCCTCGTGGTCTACAGCAACTTGTTGAGTGGCAGGCATACTACTACAACGTTAAGGATGAGGAAGCTGAATTTAGAGAGGAAATCAAAGAGTTGACTGACTACGACAAGACCCTGGCTGATGAAGCAGAAAGTAGGGCCAAGGCCGCCCAAGAAAGAAAGGAACGAGAACTCCAACAGAAAAGAGAAAAGCAAATTGAAGAGGAAAAGAAGAAGCAGGCGCTAAAATTACAACGAGAGCTTGAGAGAGAGCGCAAAAGGAAGGAGAAGGAGGAGTTGGCGAAACAAAGAGCGCTTCAGCTAGCAGAGAGAAGAAAGCACTACCAGCGGAAAAGACAAGACGCCAAAAGTTCATCAGCGGAAGATGAGGAAGCTGAGGACGACGCTGATGATGTCGTTTCTAAGAAGCAGAATGTACACAAAGAGAAGCTGAAATCTCTCCTGGTTGATGGTTATTACCCATTCCTTCCTCATTGGCGAGAAGACGTTGAGATTCCTATCAGGGAGAATTTCTTCATTGACGAACTTTACAACAACACCTTGAGCTCTTTGCAAGGCGAGTCTGAAGATTTTGTCACTGCCAAGCAAATCATCGAAGATACAAAGGGGAAGTCTTCCAAGAAGTACAAACCTTATGCGGGACTTGAACCAACAGACATCTCGTTCCCTTCTCCAGTACTCCCCAATGTTAATGAAACATACGTTCTCATGGAGTCGCAGGATTTCTATCTTGATCCATTGGAAGAAATCGGCAGACTTATGGAATTGTATTCCTTCTGTTACATTCCTACTGAGCACAAACTTCAAGTGTACAACCCGTTGGCACCATATGAGTCGATGGTTGGAAAGTATTCAAAGTGTTTCAACGACAAAAACTATAATGGATGCCTCAAGTTGGTCGATGAATTCAAGAACTTGATTACCGATCTCCACAAAAGTGGTGCCATTGCTGACCACCTCAAACAGAAGCAGACCTTCTCACGAATGTGTCTTCACGAAATCTTGAACCAAGTGTACTCACGAGCAGTTTCTCCTAATGTGCATCGCTTGAAGTCCTACAAGGCTTTCTCCAATGAGGTTTACGGTGAGTTATTACCGAAGTTCATTTCAAAGGTGTTTGATCAGTGTGGGGTACATTCTGGTCATAAGTTTATTGATCTCGGTTCTGGTGTTGGAAATGTTTCCGTATAGGCTTCTTTGGAGTATGGGTGTGAAAGTTATGGTGTGGAGATCATGCCAAATTGTTCCGAACTGGCAGAGCAGCAAGAGTACATGTACTATGACAGAGCGAGATTGTTTGGTATTAAGCCAGGTATGCTGAAGTTGTTTGGAAACCAGAGCTTCGTGGGATGTTCTGAGGTTTTGACCATTATCAATGACTGTGACATCATCTTGGTCAATAACTTCCTTTTCTCTCCTGATTTGAACAGACAAACACTACAATTGTTCTTAGACCTCAAGGTGGGTACAAAAATCATCAGTTTAAAAAAGGTCATTCCAGAAGCGAGATACCATGATTTCGATCTTGATTTCCTCTCCAAGTTCCTAGTGGAGAGGCATGAATTTGGCTCAGGCTGTGTAAGTTGGACCGATGCCGGTGGAGTTTACTACATCACCACATATACTGGTGAAGTGTCAGAAGAACGCAAGTAGCAGTTCTTGAACCTTCACAACACCAGAAGAAGGGAGAATGAGTTCCTTAAGAGAAGCGCTTCAGCGAAGTTTACACCTGCACCATCCAAGTCGGCCTCTCCGAGAGAGAACACTGACATGGGAGAGTCTGGGGCTGGAAATCATGATATCGATGGTGAACTCAATTTGAAGAAAGAGTTGGTGACCACAAGTTTACTACCCTCACCTGCTCCTTCCTCTGCATCAGAGTCAGGTTCATCGTACTTGCAGGTCAATGGCGAGTCATCATCCAACCGACAAGAGGTAGTTAATGAGCAGCTCTTCGATGCTATCTCATAAGAAGAAGAATCAGCTAGCATGGAGGAGCCTAACGCCAAGCTGGCTAATGGGAAGGGATATTAGTCTAAAATCGGGAAAGTTCACGTGGTGCAAAATTGGGAAACCATCGTATCATTAATGTGCATGATATCGTTGATCGCTTATAAGGAGTTTATTTCTATCTGAACTAACGTAACCTATTGGGCAATAAAAGTTGTTCATTCCTCGAGACGTAGTTGTGATTACAGTTGTGACGTTGATGCCTCATCGGTCCACGCCCATCGGCCTTTGTTGTTGCCCCGTACCGAAAAACTTTTTGGCACATGAAATTTTTTTGTCCGATGGCACAATAGGAGAGGAAACTGGATACCTCAAAAGCTGAGAAACTGCTATAAAGTCTATCAGTCAATCATGTCTTCCCAAGAGATTCAGGATATTGCCCAGGAGTTGAAGGGCGCTTTGCACCAATACCCAAACTTCCCATCTGAGGGTATCCTCTTCGAGGACTTCCTTCCAATCTTCAGATCACCAGTGCTTTTCAAGAAGCTTGTGAGAGCTTTCAAGCTCCATTTGGAGACCACTTTCCCAGACACAAAGATCGACTACATTGTCGGTTTGGAGGCTAGAGGTTTCCTCTTCGGCCCGGCTGTTGCCCTTGAGATTGGTGCCGGCTTCGTCCCAGTCAGAAAGGCCGGTAAGTTGCCAGGCCAGACCGTCTCCGCTACCTACATGAAGGAGTACGGAGAGGACAAGTTCGAGATCCAGACCGAGGCTATCCCAGAGGGTTCCAACGTTGTTGTCATGGACGACATCATTGCTACCGGTGGTTCCGCTAAGGCTGCTGAGCAGCTCATCAAGAGCGTCGGTGCCAACTTGATCGAGTTCAACTTTGTCCTCGAGCTCGACTTCTTGAAGGGTAAGGAGAAATTGGGTGCTCCATCCTTCACTCTCTTGTCCGGTCAGGAGGAGAAGCTCAAGAACTGAGAAAAATTCGACATGTTCCCATCTGAAGTGTATCATAGAGTTGGGTGGCTTGGCTTGATGCCTCCCCGTTGTAATAAATGAGCCTAGAACAAGTATTACCAGCCTAGCTACCGTTGTCATAGCGACCCATAGGTCTAGATTGCTAGCCTGCCTGGGCTGAAAGTTGGCCCGGGCGCGAGCGAGATAGCGCGCGAGTTTGGAGGACACAGCAGCTGCCCGGTGTACAACTCCAAAGAGTCAGATGAAGGGTGATCTAAGGCGATTTGGTGGGATTTACTAGTCACCATAGGTCAACGATACATACTCAGCTTGCTCGAGCTCCAGAATGAGTGGATTGGATATTCTTGCATCTACGACGAATTTCTACCGCCTCGTAAGTTGGTTTCAGGACGCAGAGCATGGAATCCGCTCAGGGCACTAACCATATATACCAAACAGGCGAAGGTAAAGGAGGTGAAGTACGCTGTCTTCAGCTCACAGGAAAGTCCGTAGCAGCCACTGCTGGATGTGGAGATCCACCTACGACGGGCCAACCCTAAAGTTTTGGCTGTGCTCCTCACAAAGGAGTTATGGACTTTCTCTCTCGATGACGAGGAGCCGCCGATCCCAGATCAAAAGTTCAACCTCAAGCACTCCCAAACACGATCATTCCAGCCTTTGTCAATGTACAAGAGCAACTCTGGAACACCCTCCAGCATCATGGGCCTGCTCAGTGCGACATTTATCAAGGCGGTGAAGCGCATGCTCATGAACACCCTCACGCTGAGAAACGAGATTGCACCATTTGGCTCAGTTGGGCTTCTGGCGGACGGCAAGCACCTTATACAGATCGATCCCAAAATTGTGGAAAACGGTGATCTTCTTGTGTCCCTCATCACAAGGTCTCATACATTGAGTCCGTTGAGTTAGCTCAAGTTGTCCACGGAGGCCGTCAACGAGAGCCACGCCATCTACATTGCACCATCTGGTATCAGGGTTTATCTCACAGGGCACACTTTGGAAGAGTCCACTACTAGCAAACCACATAATGCTGAGTCACTATCAGATCTTTTAGATGCTCTTCATAACATCCATATCGACATCGAAACCTGCCAGTGGGTGATGCTTATCCCAAATCTCTCGCATCTCAATGGTATGACGGCGCCTATTGCAGATTACTTCAAGCCAGTACCCAATGTCAAGTATTTGGTCTGGCCACTTGAATTATGTTACATACAGCCTTCTGAAACGATAAGAGCATCTGAAGTTGACTGGTCCAAAGAATATGACGACCCTTTATCCCTAATTGATGACTTCGTGAAGCTCAGAACAACAGCATCAACCAAGACGCCATCAAATGTTCCCACGGCCAACAACACACCGGCAGATGTTGACAGAGCACATCATATAAATCATATGGACACACCCAACACCAAGCTTACACCGGGGCAAATTGTCTCAGACGTGATGATGGCTTCTGGAGAGACCGCTGAGCCGGAAGCCACTACCGATGGCTGGGATGAGCTCGACGCTGAGTTATTCGGAGATGATAACGCAGAGACTGATGACTTCGATCTCTTTGGTGAGGATCCTACTGTCACAAAGGCTCAGGTTGACGACGAACTGCTGATGTTGGACGATGATGATATTGACCTACACGCTGATTTGGCTTCAGAGCTCGAAATGCTTGTCGATCATGACGAATTTCAGCACAACACATCCACTATACCCGAAACTCAGCAATCACTAGATAGTGATACCCTTAATGACCCCTATGATATCCCTCTTCATGAAATGATGATTCCCAACACGCCCCCATACGAGGATCCAGGTGCTCCATTGCCCGTCCAATCTCCAAAAACTGTTTCCAGGAAAAGAAGTATATTTTCCCCACTTAACTTCAATCCCATCATCAAGTCCAATGTCGATGATAAGTATGCTGATGGAGGTAAATTTCATGTACCCAAGGATATGACGCCATCAAGTGCTGACTCGGTTGGACCAATGGCTACTCTGGATGAGACGTTCGGTCAGGATTCCGGAGATGACGAAGATTCAGAGGAGGAGTACGACGATGACGACGACGATGACGATGACGATGACGAGAGTAATGGAAGCACGCTAGTAGCGCGGGATGCTGAATCTGAAAGTCCTTCCATGCTTCCACAGCTAAAAGAGGATGGAATTCGCACCAATGATTCAACGCTGGAGGCCTCGGTAGAACCTGATCTCAAGCGTTTAAAGACGATGAATCCAGCAATACTTGAAAACTCCGATAGCAAGTCAAGTTCTATGTCACCGGGTGCTACAAGCAACGGCTCGCCAAATGTTTTGCCATTCCTGCTCAGAATGATCCCACTTTTCACAGTTCCACAGTGTATTTACTATGATGGCCCCAAAATTACCTCCTCGGAGTCTACCGACCTCATAAATACTTTGGTCAATCAGCTAGTGTGGGATGACCATTGCCTCAACGACGTCGTACCTCCAGATGAGAAGTACGACTAGTGTCAGTCTGATGACTTCTAGAGAGCCATTGCACAAGTCTTCCCAGATTTTCACGCCACGACATTGGCGGAATTCTCTGGTATCCCCTACACAAATCCACTAAAAGCATCTGCTGACTCCCCTCTTGACTCTTTCAAAGTGCCATTCTATTCACAGAACGGTGAATACAGCCAGTTCACTCACACGCAGAAGGAGCCCTGTGATCCTGTTGATACAAACAAGTCCGTATTTATAATTCCTCCACCGAAAGTACAGCTCAGAAAGATGGGGAAAGAGATCTCAATTTCATCGAGTGCCGTGAATCTGTGGAACATGATGAATTTTGGTCCTATTGGAGAATCTAAGGACATTCAAGTCTTCATGGTTCATCCCTTAGAGCTTTGTGAATAGTCTGAATTTTTCCTTGAGTCATTCGTTCAGATTTATGAGAAATGTCATTTTGGCTCCGTTGAAAGATTGTCTTCCCAATCGGGTGTTTTAAAGAACGGTCTTCTTCCTCTCGACTTCGATGACGATGACCTTCAAAAGAAGTTTGAGATTGAAATGGGAGGATTGGAGGTATCATTGTCATCATTGTCATTATTGCCTGCAAAGCCATTATTGATGCTGTATCCAGATTATGACTGCGATCTCAAGTCTTTGGTTGAGATTGCCAGAAAGTTCGAAGTCTTGAACCGCAGATTGGCTAAATCGAGAAAGAACAGCAGCATCACTAGCGTGCACTTAAAGATCATTCCAGGCTCGTTTATCACCAACAACGGTACGTTCTCCGTTGTTTCTATCAGCAGAATGTCAAGATTTGCCCGCTCGATATATGACTCTGTTGGTCCATCACATTACACATCCATAAAAATGAGCACACCCCCGCCAGACAACATAAGATTTCAGTTGACTGACAAGCCAGTGTCGGAGAAGATTCTCACTCAGGACACATTTATCCACATTGCATATGAGAGATCCGTCGACAAAGAGTGGTGTTGTGCAGCCTGGTGCGATAACAGATCCACAATTCGTGAGGTCAAGGCATGGCCCGGCACTAACAAATCGAAGGACTCATTGGAGAAGATCATGGATGAGATCTGGAACAATATCACGTCTCATGCCTCAAAATTACCAGGTCGAAAGTATGCTGTTTTGACCAGATTGAATGGTATGATCACAGATGATGAGCTGCTTCAGATCAAGAGACTTTCGACTAAGGCCAAAGACATTACATTGATTGTTGTTTCAGTGAATCATAACCCAAGGCTTCTACTCTCAGCTACTGAGATTGGCCCACCATTCAACAAGCTTTTTAGTCAAATTGACAGCACCGAAGGTGTGATGACCACGCAAAAGATGGAGTCAGTTCCAACTGTGGGATCCTCTACAGGTATGACTCCCTCTTCGATATTCACACCACAGACGGTCAACTCACCAGACCTATTTGGTATAGGAAAAAACAATGATTCACCTTCTGATGCTCGTGGGAATGATGAGAGCTCAGTCATCATCGATATCGCAGACACTGTGCATGGTGTTATCACAGAATATGCATCCGCTCTGGCCAACACGCCAGGTCGCCTGTGTGCTAGAACGGGATTCTTGGTGAAACCTATACTCGATAGTAACGGCCGATTCGATGTTCTTGAGGTGAACCTTTTGAGTGTTCCAAGCACATTCTCTAGTCACGAGTTGATGCATAAGTTGTTGGTACAATTGAGAGAGTTAGCTACTATGGGTGAACTGATGGGTGTAACACAACCAAGAGAATCTTTTGCTCCATGGCATTTTGCTGCCGTTCAAAAGGCACTAAGATGTTTGGTACACGTCCAAGTTGTGGATGACGAGTGAATAACTACACTGCGTGTAAATGGTTATACTTTCGATTTATTCGCCAATCTGTAGCTTTAACCAGTGGGTGAGATGGTGAAGATCATCTTCATTGATCTCAATACCTGATCTGGTAAGAACGCTATATCTTAGGTTCTCACCTTGCTGGGCACACTTGAGCAGCATCTTCTTGGTCTTCGTGTCCAGGTTCGGCCTCGTCCAGTAAACCCACATGTTGAACAATAGGAAGAGAACAAAATTCATTCTATTGTAATTCATAATGAAATTTGACGCTCCCCACCCATCCTCCTGTTTGAGTTCGTAATGTTTTGATTGGTAAGTGATTTTAGAAAAGAGTAGCTCAAAGTTCTTGGTTTCCTTAGCAAATATGAACTCAGAATCAACGTAATCCTGGAATTGATATGTTGTTATTTGCACGAGTATGTTAACTGCAACATCGTACATGAATAGTGCCTTCTCCTTGTCAGCAATCTCATCCATTGTGAAAGTGAACCAGATACTCAAGTCCTCGAATGACCCACATGCCATTAGTCGTACTGCGCAGGCGGTGACAAGTTGATCATAGCTTCCACCTGAAACATTCAGTTCACTATCTCCCTCCCTGAGGTGCAACCATTTTAGAGCAAGGCACATGATCTTCTTCACCAACGGGGTTGCTTCAGATGATAACAGTTTGCCCTTTCTTGGTTGTGCCCTCTGCACAATGTGGTAAGACCTTGCTGTCTGTGTCTCATTCTGGAAGATAGCTTGAGGTTGCTCTATGGACCTGGGCAAAATAACTTCCATGAACCTGAGGGCCCACTTGTGCCTTCCGACCTGGAGTAAAAGCGCCTCGGCCAGTGGGCTTGATATATGCTCATGCTGTTGTGTCTTCTTGCACTCTTCGTATGCTTCAAGTTCTAGCTCCAATATGTCGAAGATAAGTGTAAGCACGGGTTTCCACATTTCCCATGCTTCTCTCTTTTCGGGCTGTACCGACACTGAACAATAAAGTGCCCATTGTATAGCAGTTACCATCTAATCGTTAGCCAAGGCTATGTCGAATCTTTTGTTCTTCAGGATCTGTGTTGATTTCTCATCCGATATTTTCTCTGACCAGTCATTGTCATCGCCGTCGCTGGCATCATCATCAGCGCTTAAGCCTTCGGCAATTAACATTTCCAGTTGTCTTTTCTGCGGTGATAAATCCATATCATTTTGATGGTTTTGCTTTGGTAGAGTTGGTAGGCTTTGCGTTAGCAGATCTAACTCATCGTGTTTCTTCAAGTAATAATTTTGGACCTTCATAGCCCTTGATCTGAGCGTCTTCCCACTCCTTACCTTGAAGAAGTGTAAAGACTCAAACAACGAAGTCTCAGCGAGCTGTAAGTCCGCTGAATCAATGTACAGAGGGTTGGGCTAGCTGTTGATCTCTCTTTGAGTGTGCATTTGCTTGTTTTTGACAACATCCACTAGAGACTCAATGATGGATAGTGCCCTGATGTGAATTGGGCGCTCTGATGGCATATTATTGAATTCCTTCGTGATCAAATCAGCATTATTGTACTCCGATAGCGTAGCTAATGTGAAGAGAATGTCGATAATGAGTGGACTGGGGACGTGAAATCGAGGGAGATGCTGGAACAGAGTCGCCTCGAGGTAGGACAGCAGCATGTCGTACTGCCTCACATTGACAAACGTGTCCAGTAATCCAGCCTACTTTTTGGCAATATCCACAACTTTGGCCTCCTCATTCATCACTGCGTTCCTATGATAGCGGACTCTCGTCTTATACTGGATTTAAATCATCGAAACATTGCTGTTCAAGCCTGCCATCCCCGGGTACTTTTGTATGGCGCGTTGACGCGTCTTCTCGCTTACGTAAACAAGGAGACCCTAACTTTCATCTATCATTGTCCATTACTCATTAACTATCACTCCGATGAGCCCAGCTATCTCTTACTTGCCGCTTCACCGAAATGGTTCTCTACCATGTGATCTACCACACCCCAACCCCAGGCGTTGACGAAGCGTCTTCGCACTGCGATGTTGTTGTGTGCGTCTGGCTTCAATGTCACCAGCACTTTCCTCCACTCCATGTCCCTGTGCCATTCACGAGCTAATTGTTCCTAAAGTGCCTTTTTATTTCTAGTCAATTTTTGCTTGACTGTCTTCAGCTTCGTTGCGTAGTGCGGTGGTGGAAGGTCTGAATAGGTATACGTCTTATCGTGAAAAATGGCTGGGGGTCTCTAAGAAGGGTTTCGGAGAAATTCTTGCTCAGGTTGAGGCGATATCAGGACATTAGCAGCAGTGAGAATAGTGGATGCTACTGGCGGAATGTTGAGCCCATTATAGTCGTCCTCTTGTGTCTCCTTAGCATCGGTGGTGTCAGCAGTGTCGAGGTCTGAAGGCGTTTCTGCTGAAGTTGGAGGTGTTGATGTACCATCACTTTTCTCATGGGGATCGGAGGAGACTGTTTGTGTTCTGATATACTTCTTCAACTTCTTCTTCTTTTTCTTCTTCTTCACCTCTTCGAGAAGTGATGATGATGGTTTCTTCAGCAAGTGTGGGCCAGGACTGTGTGTATCTTTTACCACTTTCTCGTTCTTGACCCCATAAACCACGTTTTCCTGTTTATGATCTCCCTTGCCACCCTTAACTTTCTCTTTGGGTATCTCTCCAACTGTCCTACTTCTGGGTTCTGTATCATTCGAATCGTCGCTCTCTGTGGTCTGGTCATTTGCATCTGTCACAGCGTTTGCCTTCTTATCGTACTCACGTCTCAGAGTCTCAATGTCACCAAGTCCCTTCCAGTCCAGGTATAATAGTGCCGACGTTCTGAGGGGCACAATACCGTCATGGATTGCATTGGCATACAGACTCCTCCGTGAGAACTTGACAAAGACCGCGTGCGCTGGTGGCAAAATCACTTGTTCCAAAACGGGTCTAAGTGTAAACTAGCGATATCCTGCCACCTCATCTTCTTCGTCTTTGTGTGCCTTTTTAATCAACGATGGTAGCTTATGTCTCAATGTCAAGTCTCTTCCTGTGACTCCCAACATACCAAGATCCAACGCTATAGTGACAGCCATGGGGAACTCAGTGATACCCAACATGGGGCTGGCCATGATGATAAAATTGATTGGTTTAACCTTTTGAAAGAAGGTGGGTTGTGTCCATAATATGTATGCAACAGCATATGCCTGAACAGGGCCACCAAGTGAATGGCCAACGAAGGAGATGCGGTCGATTGTGTGAGGCGATTCTTTGACCGTATCGAGAACAAATTCCGCCACTCTGCGCCCTAGGTACTTGATACCACGTTCAGACTTACCAGCATTCTAGTCATACCCTCTGATCATGACGTTGTTCCCCGCTGTATGCGACGCCACCTCTTCAATACGGTCTTTGATGTATAGCATGTCACCCCCAATGTTCGAGAAGATCCCATGTGTGATGATGACGAGGTGAACAGGTGTGCTTGGGTCTTCAGGTGGCCGGTTCCATATGTCATGGGTGTTGTGAAATCTTACCTCGAGACTGTCCTTATTGGCAGGCTCGGTGTCCTTCTTCGTGTTCTTGAGCAGATGATAGTCGTAGCCAACCAAAAGCTCAAAGTTTATATGGGAGGTAGTAGCTAATGCCAGCTGTGATATAACGTCCACTCGCCACTGGTATACATCTTCAGATACCATACTATTATCATTGAGTCTCAACTTGGCTTTGAATCGCTGTCCTGGCTTGATATCTGCATCATATTGGATGTCCTCGCTGAATTCCTCAGAGTGTTTATAGTTGTGAGGCGTGACGTCAACGTATAGAGAGAATGGTCCCGTCACATAAATTGGACGAAGAAGCTCTATCTCTCTGTTCTTCACTCTGAGCCAGACAAACTCGCCATGCTCGTCGGACTCCAATTGGTCAGATGTGACGTTGTCACGATGTAGTTTGATGATGAACCGGTTCACTTCACCAATCCCGACTTCGCTGTCCTTGTGGTAGAGCAGGTTCTGGGAGAGTTGTGACTCTGGTATGTCCCTGTTCAGAGAGGGCCAGCTTATAGGTGTAGAAGGTGCCGATTTGGATCCCTGGGTAGATGAAAAGGAGAGAGAAGAGAGTAGCTTTAGTTGGCCCATCTCTGGTGGCCTGTGTCAATGAATAACACTCAACTTGGTGCCAGCTTCTCGAGTCAGCTTGCTGTGCTGAGTCAGTGCTTCGATGCAACGCACTCTCTTATGAACACTCTGTGCGCAACCTGAAACAACGCTGGTACGTGTCGATTCAATGATGAGCAGATGTTTAATCCCTTGCTATGTTTTAAGGTTGAGGGTCTAAATTCCAGGGCTCGGCAATGGCGGGGAGATGCGGAATTATTTAAGCCGTGCAAATCCGACACCAAAAGAGCAACTGCCGGGTGCGCCTATTTGACATTCTGAGTTCGAGTCCTTCAAATGTAAACACTCGTTGTGGAATTAGGAAATTTATTAATGCTCATGCTCACATATAAAAACTTCAAAAATTATAAACTCCATCCACTCTGCTCAGTCGTAAAATCATTTGCGCTCAAATGGTTGAATTGAAGGATCGAGCATTGGAGCAATCCTCGAGATAACGGGAACCGAATTCCGCACTCTGTTTTTTTATCTCCGATGATGGATTCTCCAACCCATTTTATAGACCTTTCGTGGCCAGTTCGTGTCCTGTAGCTTCTCCAACCAACCTCGTTTGCATATATATATCCAGCTGTCTGTCACTGGTCAAACTGGCTAAGAGAACCAGTACACATTGAGCGTTGAGAGGCCCACAAATACTGCTTTTGCTGACACCGAGGATATCTTTCAAGTTTTCCACCCAGAGTTATGAACGATGGCTCTCGCATCTCAAGAATCAACTAAAGACCACATCGTCACGCAAACTACAACGCTAGGCATAGTACCCACCCAAAAGAGCAAAACAGATGCCTTGGAACGAGATATTGAACTGAGCGCGGTGGACCCTACGCAATCACACAACTCCCAGGACGTCAGTTCTACAAGTACAGTGAAGGATGATATGTTCGGCGAAGATGCTGGCATGTACTTCCCTGAGGGCGGGTTGAAAGCCTATTTGGTTGTTTTTGGATCATTCATGGGACTCATTGCCGGTTTCGGTATCATGAACGCCCAGGGTGTTATTGAGACGTACATCACAGAGCATCAGCTAAAAGATGAGGACGCCTCCACCGTTGCCTGGATCTTCTCCATTTTCACATTTGGAACTTTCATGTTCGCCATCTTCTCAGGAACCTACTTCGATCGTAACGGTGTGAGAGTCCCAGTGATCGTTGGTGGACTAATGGTGTTCTGTGGTGTATTTGCCATGGGTAACTGTACAGAAGTATGGCAATTTGTTCTATGCTTCTCCATCCTGGGAGGCCTGGGTAACGGTATGACAACATCCCCATTGATTGGAGTAGTGGCCCACTACTTCAACAAAAGAAGAGGTCTGATGACGAGTTTCGCATCTACAGGTGGCTCCATTGGTGGTATTGTGTTCCCAATCATGACGAGAAAGCTATTCGAGTCTGTTGGTTACACATGGACCATGAGGATATTTGCCTTCATCATCCTAGGTTGCTACATTGTATCTGTCATTTTCATTGAAGAGCGTCTCCCCAGATAGGCTATCCCAGGGAACAAATGGCAACAGGCCCTGTCATACGTCACAGCGTTTGACGTCAAGGGGCTCCGCTCTATGGATTTTTTGCTGGTGTGCCTTGGTTGTGCATTTGCCGAAGCTGGTGTGTTGCTTATTGCCACTTATCAGGCGTCATACGCAAGAGCATAGGGTTTCTCGATGTCCACTTCATATCTTCTCGTATCCATCACACATGTGGGTGGTATTGTTGGTCGTTGGTTGACAGGTTATCTCTCCGATAAGGTTGGCCGCTTCAATATCATGTACTCAACTCTCACCATGGCCGGAGTGATTACTCTGGTGATCATTGTGCCATTCGGATCACACTTACCTGCTCTCTATGTCTTTGTTGTTATGTGGGGTTTCTTCACGGGATCTGTATACTCGCTGTTACCTGTTTGTTGTGCCCAAATCTCCAAGACTGAAGACTTTGGAAGGCGATATGGAACAATGTATTTCGTCACTTCTTTCGGTGTGTTGCTTTCTGTCCCTATCTCTGGAGCCATCATTGGTGAAGGTAGTATTACTGGGTACAGGAACATGATGATTCAGACAGCATTGACGATGATCGTCAGTGGATTGGCATACTTCTTCTCAAGAATCTCGCGTGTTGGTTGGAAGTTATGGTCTAAGTTTTGACAGGGGCAAGGTGTACTCAATAAATATTCAAATAATATAATGATAAATAGTGTCTCAGAGAGCTGATCCCTGAGGGTGGTTCTTAATCATAGTGGAAGTCATATAAGCAGCCTTTTCGCCACCCACCTCCGTCTTGTACCCAGCCAAGATCTTGGTTGCATCCTTGACGTTCTTGTTCTAGTTCATCTTGAATTTGCTCTCAAATTTCTTCACTGTTACTTCTATTCCAACGATACCCTTCATCAAAGCATCCAAGTACTCCTTTGGGGCCTCCTTCACTCTCCATCTTGGCTCCAGTAAGTCTTCATCCTTTGCTCCTCCGCCTCTCATTGCCTCGAAGTTGTCAACGCTCTCCTCAAGCACTCCCATCACCCATTCAGCGTCATCAGAAACAACCCTCACGTCACAATGACAGTGAACGGTAGCGTAATCCCAGGTACTCACAATCTTGTGATTGATCTTCTTCTGCTCATACCAGGAAGCACTCACGTATGAGTCCGCCTTGCCCTGGAACACAAGAATACACTTCCCCACTTCCTCCAACTGAGCCACATGATCGTTCAGCTTGGCCATGTGGCCAATAAGCACCATCTCCTGAGTATCAGCATTATAGTTCCTGATTGTCAAAGGGATATGGGTGATCTCTGTGACCACTTCTTTCGACAAGTATGACGTGGACGAGGATATCATCGTGGCTAGCGGCATCTCGCGGATGACGCGCACAGTCTCCTCGAAATCGAGCTGCTGGAATGGTTTGGGATTGAATAGGACCATTGTTGTGTCTGTATTTACTCTGTCTATTTGAATAGCTCACGGTTAGAGTATTGAAAGAGAACAAATTCACGGGATAGCGCAGTTTAAGAATGCCTCCATGGAAGATTATGATGACCTGTTGCGGCCCCACATATCGGGGAACTAATAGCGAGATAACAACCGCATGCCGCTTCCCGATATGGAAAGTGAAAGCTCCATATTGGTATTCACTTCCAGATAAGATCTGAATCACTGTATAAGCAGCCAAGTTGATTCATACTGTCGCTGAATTGATTGAAATGTCCAAATGACGTCAGCTTGTCTTCTTCTCTTGATTTTCTGTGAGTTGATAACAGCATGTGAGGTGATGAACAGGTGGAGAACCTCACTCAGTGGTACATATCTCACAAACTGCTTAACGAGCCTGTCCATCTTGCACTGTGCTCTCCCAAATACTTTACATACGTTCGGGAAGTACTCTCTGTCATCCACCTCACGGGTGCAGATGGGTTCCTTGTTCACCAACAACGTGATAAGCTGGCCGTTTACATCAGAACAAGGCTTGTTCTTCGCACGCCCTCGAGGCTTTGAGTGCAGTTACTGATTGGCTACATGTGAATGAAATAAGACAAGTAGAAGAGTGCCAAAAGCTGCCTCTTAAACTGAAGCTTGTCAAGCCAATGTTAGATATTATATAACAGTGATATCGCGAGAATTCGATTGATCATAAGCTGTAGATCAGAATTGTCGGTGATATGATGAGAGTCTAGTCCAGCAATCAATTAGAACAATGACAGCTTATACAGTCTGTTTACCATGATTTCGAAGAACCAGCCCAATTTATTATTAATTGCTAAATGTTGAGGCGATATAAATTGGAAAATATGAGATTAAGTAGCCTGGAATAACAAAAGGTCTAACTGCGGAAGACGTCCACTATGATACCTATCTACATATCTATACATTGCATTTTCTATGCATCTATATTTTTCATTGCACTCAACTGTATAGGCCCTTAGATTCAAACGAAATACATGTAAATATGTAATACGAACAAAATATTACACACAATTTCATGTATATGTATGGGATCAACTTTTGGTCAGCACAATCAAAAGTATTCAAATGCTTGATTGAACTAAATGCAAGGTAGTTCCATACAAATATCACATATTGCTGAGAAAACTTCATCACTAAACTAGCAAGGAATTATTACTCCTTCACTAATGGATATTTATATTGCTACGATTGTAAACTTCCAAACATTGTAATGAGTGACGAGTTCTTGCCCAAATGTACGGGTTATGTCCGGGTTTTGTACTGGTGGGAACCTGATGTGGGGCCGCATGATTTTAACGCAGGGCACATTCAACGCGGTTTGAAGACGTAAGCCAGTTCTCATGGATAGATGCCTCAATAGTTTTATGTCGCAAAGCGTAGCAAGTGCATGTTCAGATCTATTGGCTCTCCTGATTCTATATAAACACTCTCGGCTTCAAACAGTTCGAGTATGGCCGAAGCCATGTCTGTACGTACATCTATATATCGTGAGAGAGCTAGTATTGCTCCAAGAATAAGTGCAACAGGAGCACAAGTTAGTACCAAGAGGAAAAACACAACGAAGTGTGAAGTAATCTCCAAGCTGGGGTCTATCGGTGGTCAATCGCCTTCGAGAGGCGAGGCAAAATGTGTAAGAATCAATAAGGTCTGGTCGGATCAAATATTCGTCATACTGGTCGTCGGTCATTCCCGCATTTCGTTCAATCAACTATAGAAAACATATCTCCTGATAATAACCTCCAACAAGTCCACAAACAATTTCACAAGTCTCCAAGCTCCAAAGTGTATCCAAGAAAGATAAAGAAAGGGGAAAGATGAGAGAAAAGAAGAAACAAGGAACTTACCAAAAGGATAAACTTCAACGAACAGAACAGGTCATAGCACAATGGTGTAGGGGAACAAAACGATAAGCAAAAGGGAACCAACTAAATTGGAAAACGGAACAAACAAGGAAGAAGAAGTGAAAGTGTAACCTAACACAAACCATCAAAGGGGTTCAACAGATATAGCAAAGCAAACAAAACAGAACAAAAAACGAAGAGAAGAGGAAGCATCACAAAGAGTCGTCATCGAGGTGGATACATTTAGTATCTACCTGGAGATCTGTCTCTGTTGTAACCTCTGTCACCGTCATCTCTGGATCTGTAAGAGTCTCTACCACCGTCTCTTCTGTCACCACCGAAACCACCACGGCCACCTCTGAAACCACCACGGCCACCTCTGAAGCCACCGCGGCCACCGAAGCCACCACGGCCACCTCTGAAGCCACCGCGGCTGTCACCGTATCTGTCACCACCGAAACCACCACGGCCACCTCTGAAGCCACCGCGGCCACCTCTGAAACCACCACGACCGGAGTCGGATCTCATGGTTGGTGGGTTTGGGTCTCTCTCCAAACCGATTGGAGAACCCTTGAAGTCCTGACCGTTGAGCTCCTCAAGAGCCTTCATCATCTCCTCATCGTTCTCGAAGTCCAAAACACCGGTACCATCGTTCTCACGCTGGAAGACGTTGGAGTAAACAACAACGAAACCCTTGTCAGAAGCGAAGTCCTTAAGGTCCTGCCAAGAGGCACCCTCTGGCATGTTGGAAACAAGAAGTCTAGATCTGAGCTTCTTGGCCTTAGCGAACTCCAAGTTGATTGGACCGTCGATGAAGTCCTTCTGGTTCAACTCAGAAACAGCCTGCTTGGCGGCCTCAGCGGTGGCAAACTCAACGAAAGCGTAACCTCTGGCGACAACAAGGTCGGTGATCTCACCAACTGGGGAGAAGAAGTCTCTCAACTCAGAGTCACGGACTATTGCAATTGTGTTAGTAGTCAGTTATTACAAGGAACCGCTGTGTAGCTTCGAAACAATAAATGGAGCAACAAAGATTCAGATCCAGGTGTGGATGGCAAAATCCATGTGAGCTCATTCAACTTTCAAGCCGGCGGTAAGGTGATTGGAACTTACCATCTGGTGGAAGTGGTCTAACAAAAAGTCTAGTCTCAGAAAGTGGTTCGTTCTCCATTGTTGCGTATTTGGATGGTTAATGGTTTCAAAAGCCATTGATGGCAAACGAATGGGAAGAGGCGGGCGGCTCCTGTCTTTTTATAAACGGGGTTCCAGGCAAAATCTTCGCGGTAGGTGCCACACGCTAAAACACCTGTACACCACACTACAGGGCTGAGATCGCTCGCCACTGCTCGAGCCTGGAGCCGTTTTAGAGCGGTGGGAAGAGATGAGTGGGGGGACAACCATCTATTGCGTTATTCATCCTGAGCTCAACTTCAGACAACGGACCATGCTTCGCTCCAGTGGAAGGTTTACGGCGTTAAGACGCGCGTCCACTTACAACTAGGCCAAGGCCCTGCGAAAGTACCCCATCGGACAGACCCTCCACGGATTTGAGATCAAGAGGGTTCTCCCAGTGCCTGAGCTCTCCCTCACTGCTGTTGATCTTGTGCACAACAGAACTGGCTCGAATCACTTGCACATTGACAGAGACGACTCAAATAATGTCTTCTGTATCGGGTTCAAAACAAACCCACCGGACAAAACTGGAGTACCGCACATCCTTGAGCACACTACTCTCTGTGGTTCGGTTAAGTACCCAGTGAGAGACCCTTTCTTCAAGATGTTGAACAGATCTCTTTCGAACTTCATGAACGCAATGACTGGCCATGATTACACCTTCTTTCCCTTTTCAACTACCAACCACAAAGACTTCGAGAACCTGAGATCTGTCTACCTCGATGCCACTTTGAACCCTATGCTGCAGAAAGAGGATTTCTATCAAGAGGGATGGAGACTCGAGAATGAGAACGTGGATGACAAAACATCTCCGCTCACTTTTAAAGGTGTTGTATACAACGAGATGAAGGGCCAAGTCTCAAACTCCTCTTATCTCTATTGGATCAAGTTCCAAGAAGCCATCTACCCAAGCCTTAACAACTCTGGTGGTGATCCAACCAAAATGACACAACTCACTTATGAGGATCTCTTAGACTTCCACCAAAATCACTATCACCCTTCCAATTCCAAAACATTCACATATGGTAACTTCTCACTCAAGGATACCTTACAACATTTGGATGAGGAGTTCAAAGTCTTCGGTAAGAGGAAGATAAGAAATATCGTCAAGGAGCCTATCGCAC
Organism: Petasospora euphorbiae; assembly: GCA_030567115.1. Lineage (NCBI taxonomy): Eukaryota > Fungi > Ascomycota > Saccharomycetes > Phaffomycetales > Wickerhamomycetaceae > Petasospora > Petasospora euphorbiae. The sequence goes on from JAJLRQ010000013.1 coordinate 185,639, forward strand.
TCAAACAGTCACAAACTGTTACCGTGAAGGGACCTGTGGATCCAATGGCACCAGCAGAGAAACAATTGAAGGCTTCCATTACTTGGAAATGCGGTGAACCATCTGATGTGTACGAAACATTCTGTCTCAAGTTGCTGTCCAACTTGCTCACTGATGGCCATTCTTCACCATTGTATCAGGCTTTGATCGAGTCAGGCCTTGGTGACGATTTTACAGTGAACTCAGGTATGGAATCCACTACAGCATCAAACTTCTTCACCATTGGCCTACAGGGTTTGAGATCAATTGAGGAGCTGGAGTCAACAGTGAACAATGTTTTGAAAGAATACAGCGTGAAGGGGTTCGAGGATACCAAGATCCAGGCCATTATTCAGCAATTGGAGCTTGGTAAGAAGGATCAGAAGTCTGACTTCGGTATGAACCTCTTGTATGGTTTGCTCCCTGGTTGGGTCAACAAGGTTGACAACTTTGATGTTTTAGCCTGGGATGACATCATCGAACAATTCAACACGGAGTACAAAAAGGGCAACCTTTTCCAAAACTTGATCAAGAAACATTTTATCGAAAAGCCAGTGTTCAAGTTTGTCATGGAAGCATCTGAAACATATGAAGATGACGTAAAAGCCGAAGAGGCACAGAGACTGAAGTCTATTGTTGACACTCTGCACGAGGAGGATAGGGATGTGATTTTCGAGAGAGGCCAACACCTGGCAAAGAAGCAGGCTGAAGTTGAAGATTTGAGTGTCTTGCCAACTTTGAAGATTGGCGATATTCCAAGAAGCGGCTCCTTCAAGCCAGTGTCACATGCAACAGTTGAGGGATCAGCTGTTCAGAGAAGAATCACTGATACCAACGGACTGACGTACTTCAGAGCCGCCAGAGATATTAATGTTCCATACGAACTATATCCTTACTTGTCTATCTTCACAGATGCCCTCACAAATTTGGGAACTCAGACACAGTCCATGGCAGAGATTGAAGACAACATCAAGCTCTATACTGGTGGTCTGTCTTCATCAGTCAGTGTCCACTCATCACCTGTCAATTTGACACCAAGGGTGTCTTTCAATTTCAGCGGTGTTGCTTTGAACCAAAACTCCTCGAAGATCTATGAGATTTGGGAGGATTTGTTGTTGAATACTAACTTCAACAACAAGGAGAAGCTTGCTACACTGATCAGAATGTTGTCCTCGAACAACATTGGGAGTGTCGCTGAAAGTGGACACTCATATGCCAAGGATTACGCTGCTGCTTCAATCTCTGCAACGAAGGCCATTTCTGAGTCCATTGGCGGTATTGAGCAGTTGCAGTTCTTGAACAAGCTGAACACATGGATTCAGGATGATGCGACATTCCAGTCTAACATCATTGATAAGCTCGAGCAACTGAGAGAGTACGTCATCTCATCGCATAACCTCAGATTCTCTTTGATTTCTGACAAGGCTTCCATTTTGGAGAATGAGAAACACATCTCATCGTTCGTCAGCAAGTTGCCATCTACAAACTTAGATGCCCCATTGGCCTCCAACTACCACATAAAGAACTCCAAGAATAGCTTCATCAAGCTTCCATTCCAAGTTGGATACTCTTCATCTGTACTCAAGGGTGTTCCATATACTCACGAGGACGGTGCCAGACTCCAGGTTTTGTCTAACCTTTTGACATACAAGTACCTCCATCGTGAGGTTCGTGAGAAGGGTGGTGCATACGGTGGCGGTGCTTCATATTCAGGCCTTGATGGACTGTTCTGTTATTACTCATACCGTGATCCTAATGCCATGCAGAGCTTGGATACATTCGAGAAGGCTGGCAAGTTCGCATTGGAGAATGAGTGGACGGATCGTGATTTGGAGGAAGCTAAGCTGACAATCTTCCAGGGCATTGACGCACCAGTTAGCGTGAAAAGTGAGGGAAACACTTTGTTCAGAGAATGTGTTACTGAGGAGATGAGACAGAAGAGAAGAGAAGAATTGCTAGATGTTGACATCATCGATATTCAGGAAGCTGCTGAGAAGTATCTCGTTGGTCAGGACAAGAGCGTTGCTGTTGTCGGTAACTCTGAAGCTGAGGGCTTATCTTGGGATGTTGTTGATCTAAGTGTTCAACAGTGAACTAATTTGTAATGAGAGCAATACCATAACCTGTATATAATCACCAATAATCGTATAATGGCTAAATTGTGAGGATTTGCGCACCCAAAGACCAGCTTACATAATCGCTGACCACCTTCACGACGCGTCGACGCTGATCGCGCGCCAGTGGAAGAAAAGGACAACAAGATCAAAGATGCAAAGTGTCAAAAAAACCTTACGCACAGGCACCCTTTCGCTTACGGTTTTTTGCAGATCACTCAATTCACACAACAAGGAGACAAGATGAGATTCACAGAATTGCTGCTGTGTGTATTCACACTGATCACATCCGCATGGGCCTTGCACTTCGAGGTTGAGGCTGGTCCAGAGACCCAAACGCCTACGTGTGTGCGTGACTTTGTCTCTGAAGGACAGCTTGTTGTGGTGAACATCCACTCCTCAGGCTCCTCCGGTGACGGCCAGAGACTCGACTTCTTCATTAGAGACAGTGTTGGAAATGAGTACAGAAAGAAGAAGGACTTTGCTGGTGAGGTTCGTGTTGCATTCACTGCTCACGCCTCCGCTGCCTTCGACGTCTGCTTCCAGAACGTACTCCAAAGAAGCGGCAAGAAACTTTCAAGAGAGATTGAGTTGGACATTGAGGCCGGCTCTGCTGCTAGAGACTGGAACGCCGTGCAGGCTGCTGAGAAGCTCAAGCCTGTTGAGTTGGAGCTTAGAAAAGTTGAGGAGCTTACTGATGAGATTGTTGACGAGCTTGAGTACTTGAAGGCCAGAGAGATGAGATTGAGAGACACTAACGAGTCCACCAACAGAAGAGTTAGAAACTTCTCCGTTGCTACAATTTTGGCTCTTGTGATCTTTGGTGGATGGCAGATTGCTTACTTGCACAGATACTTCAAATCCAAACACATCATTTGAAGAGTTATTTTGCCGCAAACTTCCCCCAAAAGTATAATCTTGATGATCCACATGACCCCAATTTATATCCCATCCCACGCTGTATAATAGCACACCACCTACTCTCATTTACACAAAGCTACAGAGCCATTGATGCTAATTGAAAGTCACTGTCTTTTAAAGATTATTCTTTGTAGTATCCCAGCTTTCCTAGGATATACGCAAAGTCCGTCATCGTTACTTCGACCCCAGCGCCCTCGACACCAACCGCCACCATGTCGAGTAGCAGCGTATCGCTGATCCCCAGCTTTAGATCCGATTCCAGTTTCCTGAGGTCTCTCAAATTGATTGAACCCTTGGAGTTATCACCTGTAGCACTCACAAGAGCCTTCCAAGTCTCGGTGATGGTATTCTGATTGTCCCTGAAGAGTAATAGGTGATAGCTTCTGGTGAGCAACTTATCGAAATCCACAACCTCCGTACCCTCTATACAAAGTTCCTGTGGTGCCAATCGTTTGTTGCCTATGGTGAACTACGGGGGAACTCGTAGGTATTTACAGAATGACCCCACATCACCCACAGTCATGTCGGTTTCCAGCGAATAGTTTGCAAATGCTTCAAGTATCTCATCTTCATAGTGCGAAGGTAGTTTGGCAGGGTTGGAGAACTCGTCAATGCTTCGTTTGGTGACGTACTTTCGTGGCTATGGTGAAGCGTTAATCATTCGGCTGCCTTTCAAATGTGATTTTCAATGCACTACCTACCATTTTGTATGATCATAAATTGTCCAGCTCCTGTGTCATAGACTTGTGTTAAAGGGCTTCTGGTTGTAATCCCCACACTGTATAGTCGCGCTAGAAGCATCACACTGGTGATGCCTCTACAAGTCTAAATTGAAGCGCAATATGTTGATAAGAACTGACATGAGACTACATAATTGTTCATGATGCTATCAACAATATTAAACCATGAAAAAAAGCTGTTCCAGTCAGCTTAATAAGGTACAACTCCTCTAACCAATATAATCACGCTCGGAAGTCTAACTGGGCACGTGCGCTTACCTGAATTCCGACCAACAAATCCCCTCGCTCGCGGGTTGCCACTGTGGAAAAGAGGCACCTCACCAAACAGAAATCTCCATTGAGTATCAACGACGTTCGTCAATTACTTCAAGGAACGTTGCGCAAGATTCAGCCTCAATCTCACCGAAGAATATCGCACACAAAATGAGCGACTTCGAACACGAGGAAGCACGTGAAGAAATGAGAGAAATGCACGATGTCGAGAGGGAAGAGGAGGATGACAGACTCGATGAAGAGGAGGATATCCAGATCAAGGGCGAAGTCAAGGGAGAGGATGACGATGAGGCCGATGATGCTGGTTTCACCGGATCCACAGAAATCTAGGATGTGGAAAAGCCAAATCCGAAGAATGTGAATGATGATGATGAGGAAGAGGAGGACGAAGAGGATGAGGACGAGGAGGAAGATGACAGAGTCAGAAACCGTAAGAGAGCCCGTCGTGAGCGTAACGTTTTCTTGGATGTGGAAGCCGAAGTCTCCGACGACGAAGATGATGATGAAGATGAGGAGGATGAGCTGGTCAGAGATGGGTTCATCGCTGGTGACCACGAACACGATGATGAGAACCTTTCTGGTCAGAACAGAGATGACAGATTGCACAGACAAGTGGATCGTTCTCGTGAAAAGGAGATCGAAGAAGATGCTCAAAAGGTTGCTGACGCTTTCAAGGAGCGTTACGGAAGAAGAAACAACTACAGAGGTGGTGATACAGGACATGTCTCACAGAGATTCTTGCTGCCATCCATCGAAGATCCAAGCATTTGGGCCGTGAGATGTAGACCAGGTAAGGAGAAGGAACTCGTGAGAAAGCTGCTGAAGAGAAAGATCACACTCAGTGGAAAGCCTAACGAGCTCAAGATTCTCTCTGCCTTCCAGCGTGATAACTTTGTCGGTTATGTTTACATTGAAGCTGAGAAACTTGCTGCGGTTGACGTTGCCATCAATGGTTTCCCAGATATTTACTCCAACAACAAGGTCCTCGTTCCCGTCGAGGAGTTCCCAGATTTGCTGAGACCTAGCAAGTCCACAGAAGTCAAGTTGTCCGAAGGTTCATATGTCAGAATCAAGAGAGGCAAATACAAGGGCGATCTGGCTATCGTCGACTTTATTGAGGAGAATGGACTGGAGATGACACTGCAAATCGTGCCAAGACTTGATTACAATGCTGGTGAGGTTGACGATAGCGGAAAGCGTAAAAGAGCTACATCAAAGTTCAGACCACCACAGAGATTGTTCTCCAAGAAGGAAGCATACGAGAAGGACCCACACAATTTGATAGCCAAGTCGAGCAGTGAGTTCACCTACAAAGGTGACATTTACATCGATGGTTTCCTCTACAAGCCTTTCAAATTACAGCATTTGGAGACTCAAAACGTCGAGCCAACATTGGAGGAAATCTCCAAATTCAACACCAGTGATTCCAACGAAGTAGACTTGACATCAGTTGCCCAGTCCTTGAAGAAGGGCTCACTCACATTCAACGCTGGTGACAGAGTTCAAGTGCTACAAGGTGAACAGCAAGGCCTCCAAGGTGACGTTATCTCGGCAAGCAATGACATTGTCGTGATCAAGCCAAGAGACTTCAAGGGTGCAAACATGGAGTTCCCACATAGCAATTTGAGAAAGATTTTCCACGAAGGTGACCACGTCTCCGTACTCAAGGGTAAATACGCCAATCACACAGGTATTGTTGTTTCCATCAATGAGGATCACGTCACTTTCATCTCCGATCAGTCACATAAGGATATCACTGTCTTCGCCAACACACTGACCAAGTCCGAGGACACCTCAACTCTTGTCGATGCCAAGTATGACTTGCACGACTTGGTGAGAATCAACGGTACAACGGTGGGTGCTGTCATTCGAGCTGACCAAGATGTATTCACAGTACTTTCACAGGACGGTAAGATCTTGTCATTGCCACCATCTGCCATCATCTCCAAGGTTGATGTTCCTAAAGACCAGGCTTTCTCTACTGATAGTCATGGTGATCCTATCGTTAAGGGTGATACAGTGAGAGAGGAAGTTGGATTCAAGAGATCAGGTGTCGTACTTCACATCTACAGAGCATACGTGTTCGTTTACTCCAAAGAGACAGCAGAAAACAACGGTGTATTCGTTTGTGACCACACCACAGTTTACAACGTTGCCTCTAAGACCAGTGCCAACGAGAAGAAGGAGAAGCTTGACCTGACAAAGATGAACCCCAAGTTCAGAAATTCTGGTCAGATGGCTCCACCTCCTGTCCCAACAAGAAACACAGGCCGTGACCGCTGTCTGAACCAGAATGTGTCGATCAGATTGGGTGAGTACAAGGGTTATCGTGGTATTGTCAAGGACACCAATGGTGACATTGCTCGTGTTGAGTTCCACACCAAGAACAAGATCTTGTCGATCTCTAAGCATAAATTGGCATTCGTTGACAAAAACGGTAAACTTGTACCATACGAGGAGTTTATCAGCGCAAGACCAGATGGCATGGGTGCATTTTCAAGTGCCTCATCCAACTACGGATCCTCTGCTTCAAGTGGAGCCAACTCCCAATGGTCTGGCAGCGCTCCTGCTGGAGGAAGAACTCCTGCATGGAGTAACGCTGCTGCTGGTGGAAGAACGTCATGGGGTAACGCCACAGCACACGGAGGTGCTACAGCTTGGGGTAGCGGAGCCGGTACTTCTTACGGTAATACCACCGCCTATGGTGGCGCTGGCTCTGGAACTGCCTGGGGAGGAGCCACTGGATCAGGTAACAATGGTTCAGGAACAGCATGGGGAGGAGCTCCAGCTGCCGGTACAGCATGGGGTGGTCAGAGATCTTCTCACGTTGGTGCCCAGTCCAACCATGGTGGACGCACATCACAGTGGGGAGGAGCTGCTGCTAACAATCAAGGCGCTGCTGGTGGTACATCTGCCTGGGGTGGAAGTACCAACCATGGTGGTACATCTGCTTGGGGTGGTAATACAAATCATGGCGGTGCCAGTGCTTGGGGAAACCGCTCCACACATCAACAGCAGCCACAGTCTACGAATTGGACTAATGCTGCCACTCCTGGTGTCTACGAACAAGGTGCGCCAACGCCTGGTGGATACTGATATTTGATCCACGTATGTATATTACTATGAGAGTTAATTTGAGACGATTCATATGAAACATGGCGAAACTATAGTGATGATGTTGTAGGTATCTCAGTATGATGACTAAGCACGTCCTAACATGAGATCTTCAGCTGGCCAACTCGTAGGCCTGAACTGCTCTTCATTGAGATATCGCCTTCACCGAGCGTATGCTAATCAGCGAGCCGTCAATTGGCAACAACGTATCATGTCAGTAACGGTATGTCGTAACTATTTTGGATTTAGCTGGCTCGAAAAATGTACTAATAGACCTACGAATAGCTACACACAGACATGGGAGACATCAAAGTCGAGATCTTCTGCGAGAAGTGTCCCAAGACTGCGGAAGTGAGTTAAAGTTTCAGCTCAAGGAACCAGAGGATCTCACTAACAGCAAGCTTGAAGAACTTTCTGGCCCACTGCGCTAAGGGCACGTACAATGGAACAAAAGTCGTACGAAACATAAAAGGTTTCATAGTACAGATGGGTGATCCAACGAACACCGGTAAGGGAGGCGAATCAGTATGGGGAGGGAAGTTTGAGGATGAGATCAGGAAAGACCTGAGACATTCCGAAAGGGTATGTTTATGCTTAAGGTACTATCCGAATCATGAAATACTAACACATGACATAGGGCACACTGTCTATGGCCAACACTGGTCCAAACACCAACGGATCACAGTTCTTTATCGTAAGTTTTGTATCGTTGAGCCATCCATTTCGATCAGTACTAACATAACAGACATATGGTCAACATCCAGCGCTGGATGACAAGTATACAGTTTTTGGTAAGGTGTTAATGGGAGCAGAGCCAACGGCGGATGCCACTTTATCGAAAATCGAGAACGTTACAGTCGACAAGAAGAATAGACCAAAAACACCCATTGTGCTAAGGGATGTTACGATCCATGCTAACCCTATCGCTGCAAGATAGCTATGAATCTACAGCATCCATCCGCGACATTTGACTCAAATGTACCGCTTGGGTGTGTTCTTCGAATACGAACCGGTGTTGTTTAAAATATTTACAAGCCTTCATCACCATAATACACCATAATACACCACACTACTCCATTCGTCCTCAACTCAGTACACGAACAAGTAGTGCAGTCTTGTATATCACCATATTGCCAAATCACAGCCCCTTTGGCTTTCTTGAGAAGTTGAGCGGTTGTGTTTCCGTGACCTTTCTCTTCTTAGCCTCTGTGAAGAGCACTCTCTGTTTTACGATCGGGTCGTAACGGATCTGATTCACCAGTGGGGCACCACGGTTCACCAGAATGTGCTTTCTATATCCAGTTGCGGCACTTGAGGCCAAGGCAACGACCATTTTACCCTTTCCCTTAGCTGGACCTACCATTATGGTATTGTTAGTAATCTGGCGTTGTGAGAGGTGAAAATCTGCCATTTCAAAGCGTGAAAAAACCATATAACATAGCAACATGCACGTACCTGCCATAGTTGTAGTGGTATAGTAGTGTAGAGAGGTACAGAAGAAGCTCGGAGATCTTGCTCTAACTGCCATTCAATTCGATGTTCTGTAGTGACATTTTTCAAAGTGCTTGGGAAACCTCGCGACTGCCAAATTAGGTACTTTCCTAATTAGTGAATTGATTAAGATGCTGACATAAGCGATGAGCTTATCTGGTAGGAGCACACCAAAATCAGCTATCAAAATTTTCTATGCTGTGTAAAACCCAATTGAGACCCACTTGCAGTGCATTTTATGATATAGGCCAGTATATCGCACCTGGCAGACTACAAATATGGTGAAAAGAAGAGGAGCAGCTATTCTGCCTAACAACATCATTCTGTTGCAGAACTTGGTCAAGCGTGACCCACAGTCTTACAGAGAGGAGTTCCTTCAACAGTATGCACACTACGAGTCCCTCAGAGACCTTTTCATGGCCAACCCAGGTGGTCAAGATGGTGACGAGTTTGCCGAGCTGATTGGATTCGTAACTGCTGTGTGCAGCTGCTTCCCAAAGGAGACCTCCAACTTCCCTAATGAACTTAGATCCCTCATCACAAACAATCACAGAGAGCTCACAGCTGAGCTAAGAGAAAAGATCATTCAGTGTCTCGTGATGATGAGAAACAAAGACGTCATCACCGCCGAGTCCCTCATCCAGACTATCTTCCCATTATTGGCTGCCTACTCTGGTGCCTCCAACTTGAACTCTCAACATTCCAAGGCTCTCCGTCACCAGGTTTACAGCACACTCATCTCCTTGCTCAAGACCATGAACACCGGAGCCAAGAACCAGAAGCTGAACCGCTCCACACAGGCATTGCTCTTTAACTTACTCGAACAGAAGGATGCTCAAGGTCTCTGGGCCACCAAGCTCACACGAGAGCTCTGGAGAAGAGGTATTTGGGATGATTCACGTACAGTGGAAATCATGACACAGGCCACTTTGCACCCAGACACTAAGGTTGCATACTCCGGTGTCAAGTTCTTCCTTGGTGCCGACAAGGAAAGAGAGGAGGCCTTTGAGGAGGATGATTCCGACGAAGATGGATTTGATCTGGGATCACTCAAGCACAAGATGACTGTTGGTAAGAAGACCGGTAAGTCCAAGAAGAAATTGGAGAATGCCATGAAGCAAATGACTAAGAAGAAGACTGGACCAAAGCACTCCGCCACATATCTCAACTTCTCTGCTATTCATTTGCTGCGTGATCCACAGGGGTTCGCTGAACAGATCTTCAATCTGCATTTGAACGGTAAGAACTCCAACAAGTTCGACCTTGAGCAGAAAATTGCTCTCATGAACCTGGTTTCCAGATTGATCGGTACACATAAGCTTACCGTGCTCGGTATCTACACACATTTCCTTAAGTATCTCACACCAAAGCAGAGAGACGTTACCCAGATCATGGCTGCCGCTGCCCAGGCCTCCCATGACTTGGTGCCTCCTGAGTCCATCAGTGTTGTTGTTCGTAAGATTGCTGACGAGTTTGTCTCCGACGGTGTTGCCCCAGAAGTTGCTGCTGCTGGTATCAACACCATTCGTGAGATCCTGGCCAGAAACCCATTGGCCATTGAGGAGACTTTGTTGCACGACTTGACAGAGTACAAGGGCTCCAAGTCTAAGCCAGTTAACATTGCTGCTAAGTCTTTGATCTCTCTGTATAGAGAGGTTGCACCAGAGATGCTCAAACGTAAGGACCGTGGTAAGACTGCCACTATGGAGATCAGCGCAGGTGAGAAGCGTGGTTTGCCACAATTCGGTGTGGAACGTAATGTTGAGGGTATTCCAGGTATTGAGTTGTTGATGGCATGGAGAAAGGAGCAAGGTTTGGAGAACGAGGATGACGAGAATGATGCTGCCGCCTGGGAAGTTGATGATGAGGAGGTTGACTCTGAGGAGATTGAAGGTGACTGGGTTACTGTCGAATCAGACAAGGAGTATGATATCAGTGATGATGAGGACAGCGACAGTGAGATGAAGGATGCTAAGAAGGAAGATGCTGAAGAGGAAGATAATGAGTCAGACTCGGACTTGGATCTCTCGGATGATGAGGAGAGTGGTAAGAAGAAGGAGGAAGTTATCGAGAAGCTTACAACGTTAGACCCAGAGGCAGCCTTTAGAGAGCTTGCCACTACACGTATTCTTACACCTGCTGACTTCTTGAAGATCCAGGAGCTGAGAACCCAGGCCGGCTTGGACAAGATTATGGGTGGTTCTAAGATGAACCACGAGGACAGCGTCGACTCCTCGGCTCTTCGTGGTCCAGTCAAGTACAAGCAGTTGCGTGAGGAGAGAATCGCTCAAGCTCAGGAGGGCCGTGAGGACAGAGAAAAGTTCGGCTCCAGAAGAGGTAAGCGTGACGTTCCACACTCTACAACTAACAGAGAGAAGGCACGTAAGAAGAACTTCGTCATGATGATTCATAAGAAGGATGTCCAGGGTAAGGCTAAGAAGTCTCTACGTGATAAGCAGGTTGCATTGAGAGCTCATATCACTAAGCAGAAGAAGAAGGGACATTGATTACTCCATTGCAGTAGGGTTTTCGATTTCAAATTTTATGTTGTTTTTGTTATATTGTATCTATTCTGTCACTGTTTTTTGGGGTTCATGAGGTCTATATCAAATATTACGTGTACACTAGCATTTTACGAAACATCGTGGTCATTAAGTAGTCATATAAGAATCTTTACTCAGCTTTTTGGCTTTTCTTAGCCTTGTTCTTAGCCTTTCTAGCCTTCACTGGGTCAAGTTCCATACCGGTTTTGCGCTTTTGGTTTTTCTTCTTCTCACCAAATCCAACTCTCTCCATGTCCATCAAAGCCTCTCTCTTGGCCTTTGTGACCGGGGTCAAGGAGTGCTTGATGACACCATTATCAGTGATCTGCTCGTACTTGTCCATTTTCTTGTTGATTCTCTCCTCAATGGCCAAAATTCTCTCCACATCCTTCTCAGACACAAAACTGATAGATTCACCAGCTCTGCCAGCACGAGCAGTACGACCAACTCGATGCACGTAGTCATCAGCATCGGCAGGTATGTCATAGTTCAAAACAAGCTCCACACTTGGGATATCCAAACCTCTAGATGCAACATCTGTAGCGATCAGCACACGTGCTGCACCAGCTCTGAATCTGTGAAGCGCATTTGTTCTCTCAATTTGCGGCATCTCAGAGTGCAGTGATGTGACTCTTACCTCGAGCTTTCTTAGAGTTCTGGTTAAGACTTCTGCTGTGTGTGTTCTGTTCACAAATACAATGGCTGTCTTGTCTTTATTCTCCTCCAGTGTCAGCGTACTGAACAAGTAAGCCTCTTTGACGTACGAAGGTAGGAAAATGTAACTAATACTGAGTGTGTCTGGAATGGCAACCTTGTCCACGGTTTCCACTTCATGCATGAACACAGGTGGTTTTCCCTCTCTTTGGGGTTTGTCCTTCAATGACCTCACAGCATCCGTCACTGTGGCTGTGAATAAGAGTGTCTGTCTCTTCTCCGGAGGTGGTAACACACTGAGACATCTCTCCATGTCAGACTCGAACGTCTTGGTCAAAAGTCTATCGGCTTCATCGAGAACCAGGTATCTTGTACGTCTGAGACCCTTGATGGTGTCTTCACCCGAGTTGATAATATGGTCTGCAAGTCTTCCCGGGGTTGCAATAATGAAATGAGGTCTGTTCTTGATCTGGATGGCCTGCGTCATCATGTCCTGGCCACCAATAATTACTGCAACTTTGATGTTGGCAGTGGCACCCAGAGCCATGAACTGCTCAGCGATCTGGATGGCAAGCTCTCTGGTCGGCGTCAGCACAATACCAAATGGACCCATCGGATCCTTAGACCATTCTGTGAGCATTGGTGCAGCAAAGGCAATGGTTTTACCGGAACCTGTTTTGGCACCTCCAATGACATCGTGTCCTGCGATAGCCTTAGGAATACAGGCTTTCTGAATGGCAGTTGGCTGGTAGATCTGCATGGCGTTCAGCGACTCTTCGAGCCACTTTGGAACACCGATGCTCTTGAAATCTGACATATCTGAATTTCGAAAGAAGTACTTTGTAATAATTTGCGAAGGAATAGTAAATACAAAGGTTGTGTCTTAATCGGATTTGTATGCGATGAGGGTAAATAAATTTTTTGAGTCCGCGCGAAAGTAAACGGACTAGGCTACTTTGGCGTCCACCCCTGGAACCGAGCGAGGGACTTGACATGTTTCAGTCAAAACGAGGCCCAAAATTAATGACCAAAGTTAGCATTTGTAGAACCTTCCTAACTACACTTCGGTATTGAGGGCTACATTTCCACATGAGTCTAACACTGTTTTTCAGTGCTATTTAGCTATTAACACGCTCAAAATTCACAGGAACTTCTTGATTGCACCTCCAATGTGCTCGAGGTCAAGAAGGAAGGTATCATGACCGTACAAACTGACCTCTTCACTCAACTCAATGTGTGTGATGTTGGAACCGTCTCCACCATGGAACTTGGTATTAGCCTCCTTCAACTTGTCAGCAATCTCTTGTTGTTGCCAGTGTGGGAACAGGATATCCGATTTGACACCGATGACCAGCACCTCCTTGTCAGCAATAGGGGACATACCATTCAAAAGATCTTCTTCTTCCTGTTCAGCTGTTCTTGTGCGTCTCTTGATAGCCTTGACTTCTGTGACTGGGAGTGCACAAACCTCATCGAGCAGCGAGGCATACTCGCCATTGGCATAAGCCGTAGCAGTAGTTGTTCTCTTCTTCTCAGCCAAGGCACGATTACTGAGCCCCAAGTCAAAGAGGTCCATGGCCTTTGAGACGTAGAGTAGAGAGTTTGGATCATATTCCAAGGAGAATTTGTTTCCCTGGTGATCCAAATACGTCTCAACGAGGAAATCAGGACACAGTGCAGGTCCCACAGTTGGGTTTGATCTCTCCCTGCCGAATCTCATCTCCCATTCTGGACCTGATCTGTAAGTCACAGTGGCGATCTCACGAGCAAGCTTCATACCAACATGTGGTGGAACACCATCGTAGTAGAAACCTCTCTTCCAATTTGGATCGCTCATTAGCACCTGTCTCTGACAATGACGCATGGCGATGGAGTAAGGATGGGAACGGGCACATCCACTGATACTTACAACTTTCTCAACACCTTGTGGGAACTCATGTGCATAGGCCAAGGACTGCATACCACCCATTGACGAACCCACACTGGCATACAACTTTTCAACGCCAAACTGCACTCTCATGAGTCTCTCTTGGGCTCTAACCATATCGGCAATGGACAGAATTGGGAATCTGGTAGCATATCTTTCGCCATCTGCAGGATCCACTGATGATGGCCCAGTGGAGCCATAACACCCACCAATTACGTTTGTACACACGATGAAGTATTTGTCTGTGTCCAAGGGCTTACCAGGTCCAATAAACTTTTCCCACCAGCCTGGTTTGGTGTTTTGTGACTGAGATTTGGCATGTGATGAGGCGGACAATCCTGTGTGTAAGAGGATAGCATTTGATTTGGATTCGTTCAAAGTACCCCAGTTCTCGTATGCGATTTGGTATTCAGGCAAGAATCCACCGTAATCTAGGAATAACGGCTCCTTAGACGTGAAGATTTCAAAACCTGACTGAACACGGGCATAAACTGGCTCAGGTAGCTCATTGGTGCGGATAGATGAGTCTTCAAATGGCTAGAATTGCAAACTGGACGAGGTCTGAAGCTGATCAGTCTTCTCTTGTAATTTATCAAGGCAAGGGAACGACAATGCTGGGTTTGAAGAGTGTGCAGCTGATCCAGTGGTTTGGTTGGCGAGTGTGCGTTTTGTAGATTTGGAGATGTGTCTTGCGAGGCGGGTGTGCTTACTGAGATTCATCACAGATCTCTTGCTGATAAATGACGACGAGATCATGATTTCCGCGTGATAGCAAGTTTGTTAAATAGGTATGGGGATGGATACTGCGTGCTGGTAGGTGAATATGTGGCGTAGGTACACTTGAAAGAGACAGAAACCCAATACCAAAACAGCAGAGTTCGTCACAGACAAGTTATAGTGAATGATGGGGATGGTAGTGAGTTATTACAAAAGTCATCGAGAGCGGTACCTTAGGGTCTTTTTCACCAGCCACTAATGTGGCTAGGTTCTAAACTCCATCACATATAAGATCACATCATTGTGGCGCAAATTTTGGAAAGTCACGTGAAATGTCACAATATTCGCAGATGTGACTGGTTTGATGCGCACCTCTTTTCGTTCACTCGACTGGTCTAGTGGTGTAGTGGTTATCACGTCTGTTTCACTCACAGAATGTCACGAGTTCGAATCTCGTCTGGACCTTTCGTTTTTTTTTGTATTTTCAATTTTTTACATTTTTATCACTCGATGGAGCTCATTATTTGATAAATGATGACAGTTTGCTGTGTACACTGGTGCTGATGTTATGAATTGTTATGTGTTTCGGTGCCTAGCCCAAGCTGGGGAGAGTTACATCCACAATTTCTCACCTTCATCCACTACCTACAAGCTCAGCTCAACAAGCACCAGGGTCATACACATTGCGTTTACTGCTTGCAGTGAAATGATCGAGGTCGCTTCCTAGTTCCAATATTGTCACAATGATGCTTAACCTCTACTACATGCCGGTCTTGCAGCTCATACTCGGGGAAACTGTACGCACCCTCGTGCCTCAGGGTGAGCTTGATGAGCTCAAGAAGATGCCTTATTTTGAGGAGTCAAACTGGCTTAACATGGTGTTCGGAGCGAATGGGCTATACGTCTTTACAGTGTTATTCATTGCTATTCAGTTGAGCTCCCTACGGCTCAGTAATGGGACGTCTGAACGCTTGCTACCATCCACAGACCACTCTGGCTCCTCAGATTAGACCTCACCCCTTAACACCGCCATCAGTTCTGCGATACGATATTGTGTTACTGTGCTGCTTTTGATTTCGGAGTTCTATGTGAGAGCTATGGTGGCACACTACTATGATTGGAATATGTCTGGTCACTTCATCATTGTAACGACACTCACCACCAGCCTGCTCTCGGAGATTCACTTAACATACCCACGCCTATATGCTGACGCAATCATATCTGAGGGCAGAAGCGATTGGACCACAGAATATATGCTGTAGACAGCTACTATAATGACCTCAGGACTGTGCATTTTGTTATGGTGGTGGGTGCTGCTTGTCACTGCTGTTTTCTACCACACATTCACGGAGAAGCTGGTAGGGCTCATCGTTGGGCACGGAACCCACGTTCTGGTATACGACCTTAGACTGAGGTCCCTATATCATTGATACACCGTGGATAATAGCTCAAATTCTCGTCAATCCAATATACAATGCGTTTGCGTGAATGGTAGGTGATGCGGCTTAGGTAGTCAAACGCGTCCGGAATCTTAGACCAACAAAGCCAGTAGAGGCTCATCACAACTAACATCCTGGGCACGTTGCCAGCCACACTAACGAACTATCTCGAGAAAACCCAAACCCGACTTTGGAGACGTTCAAGTAACAGGATCGCACACAGATCAGGTTTCAGCTAAACACACCCACACTGGTCCAGGCATAGAGATATACGCCAATGGACAACAACGTGTCAAAGTTCATCGAGAAGCGACGCTTCTACACAATTTACCCCCTTGTGCTGAGTGCAGGACTTATACTGCGATATATCACACCTGCAAGTTTATACGACTACCTGAAAGCTTCATACTGGGTATCGTCGAGCAATATCGTCAACAAGACCTTTGCACACAGAGGCAACACGATCTTTCTCGTACTCTTCATTGCAGTGGCCGTCCATAATTACATCCAGGCCCCTAATCGTGCAACCATAAAGCAATATGCAAGCAAGCTATTGATCAAATACTATGGATTATGGCAGCTATTCTACGTCATCGATCACATCTTCATTTACACTGGTGGTTCTTGTGACGTGACAGAAGTCCTGGATACATTTATGGGAGGCATCACGACACTCAGCGAGTGCACTTCCTTTTTAGGTGAATTCTTGACTGTGCCTGAACCGCACTGCGTGCTATCTGCTGAACAAGCTTCAAGTGCTATAGTGTCTGCTGAGAAGTGCTACAAGATTGGAGGTGATTGGACTGGAGGCTTCGACATTTCGGGTCATTACTGCTTCATTGTAACTCTGAGTTTGATTCTCTGGAACGAATTGAGACAGCTGGACACTAAGGTGTTTGATTTGGAGGGACAGAATGATGTGAAAACAAGAAACATGTGGACCTCAATGCTCCGTTGGGTTTTGCTGACTGTTCTGTTAGTTTGGGCGAACATGCTCTTCGTCACAGCGATGTTCTATCACACACTCTTGGAGAAAATACTGGGCTTATACTTTGGATATATCACACCAATGGTGATATATGTTCTGATCCCACACATAGATGTGGTCTACAAAGCGTTGTATAAATAAAATCACTTTAATAGACCTTGAATTAGCTGATGTAAGCATGTACGCGCTCAAGCTCTGCCGGCCACTGCTAACCAGCTTCCCTCTATCACACGATCTTATCTGATCACTGACACAACGGACAGCTAAGCGACTAAGAACTTCACACACAACTTTGAAAGGCATGAGCTCCACCAAACAGTTCATCGATACCTCGATAAGGCAGCTACTCGCGCATAAGCTGTATTACGCTTTGCATCCTATAGTTCTTGCATTGGGACTATTATTCAAAGTGATCACACCTTCAAGAGTCTACGATGCCATACGACAATGGTACTGGATCTCACCACAGAACCCTTTCAACCAGATTCTTGCTCGTTAGGGTAACATCATCTTTCTCATTCTATTCCTATTGCTGACTGGATTGAAGTTGAAGCAGAGGGCGACCTACCGCGTTGGCGTCGAGTACGCAACTAAACTGGCTTTGAAGTACGTTTGCCTTTGGGTTCTGTTCGAAATCATCGATCGATACTTTATCTACACTGGAGGTGGATGCAATGATATTACTCTTGAGAAGGTACACTCAGTAGAGCAGTCTATGCAGAGTGAAAAGGCTTGCTTGCTTCTTCACGGTTCCTGGAATGGTACATGTACGTTGACGGCAGCAGGAATCCGTGAAACAGTGGTGAACTCAAAAGGGTGTCGACATTATGGTGGTGACTGGGAGGGTGGGTTCGATATTTCGGGCCACTTCTGTTTCATGATGAGTGTGAGTTTGATATTTTTCAATGAGTTGGCACAGTTACAGACTATACGAATCGAGGAAGAGATGTACGACTTGGAGGAGGGAGAGCCTGAAGAGCAAGAACTGGAGGTCTAGAGTGATACCTGGTTCAAGTTCTCTTTATTGAATGCTATGAGATGGCTTCTTGCTTCGATATTGTTGGCATGGTCGTGTATGCTGTTCATTACGTCAGCTTTCTATCATACACTTGGTGAGAAGATCTTGGGTTTAACATTCGGATACGTCACACCTTTGATTATCTACCAACTCGTGCTGCCATATATCCAGTCTACATCATTCAGGTCCATATCACTATAACGATAAACGCCGATTTATTTATTCCTACAGCCCTTCAATAACCGTGGCCAGTCTGCTCTGTAGAGAATTGATATCACCCTTCAAAACAGCTGACACACGAGCACATTCTGTGGGTGTGAATCCATTTTCCACAGAGCAGCCTTCAACTTTTGATAGCCCACACTTCAGTACCACTTGTGCT